>JBBPBX010082788.1:0-15664 GCA_038048925.1 Garcialebias charrua | reverse complement strand
GCCTATGCACCAAACGGCAGCGCAGATTACCCACCCTTTTTGGAGTCCTTGGAGGGGGTATTGGAGAGTGCGCCTCCTGGGGACTCCCTTGTTCTACTGGGGGACTTCAACGCTCACGTGGGCAATGACAGTGAGACCTGGAGGGGTGTGGTTGGGAGGAACGGCCCCCCTGATCTGAACCCGAGTGGTGTTCTGTTATTGGACTTCTGTGCTCGTCATGGATTGTCCATAACGAACACCATGTTCAGGCATAAGGGTGTACATATGTGCTCTTGGCACCAGGACACCCTAGGTCGTAGTTCGATGATCGACTTTGTTGTCGTCTCATCTGATCTGCGGCCGCATGTCCTGGACACTCGGGTGAAGAGAGGGGCGGAGCTGTCCACTGACCACTACCTGGTGGTGAGTTTGCTCCGATGGTGGGGGAAGATGCCGGTCAGACCTGGCAGACCCAAACGTATTGTGAGGGTCTGCTGGGAACGTCTGGCAGAGTCTCCCGTAAGACGGAGCTTTAACTCCCACCTCCGGGAGAGCTTTGAACACGTTCCGAGGGAGGCGGGGGACATTGAGTCCGAGTGGGCCATGTTCCGCGCCTCTATTGTCGAGGCAGCTTATCAGAGTTGTGGCCGCAAGGTTGTTGGTGCCTGTCGTGGTGGCAACCCTCGAACCCGGTGGTGGACACCGGCGGTGAGGGATGCTGTCAAGCTGAAGAAGGAGTCCTATTGGGCCTTTTTGGCCTGTGGGACCCCGGAAGCAGCAGATAGGTACCGGCAGTCCAAGCGGCATGCGGCTCGGGTGGTTGCTGAGGCAAAAACTCGGGCGTGGGAGGAGTTCGGAGAGGCCATGGAGAATGACTTCCGTACGGCTTCGAGGCGATTCTGGTCCACCATCCGGCGTCTCAGGGGGGGAAAGCGGTACGCGACCAACACCATTTATGGTGGGGATGGCGTGCTGTTGACCTCAACTCGGGATGTTGTGAGTCGGTGGGCGGAATACTTCGAAGACCTCCTCAATCCTACTGGCACGTCTTCCACTGAGGAAGCGGAGCCTGGGGACTTTGGGTCGGGTTCTCCGATCTCTGGTGCTGAGGTCACCGAGGTGGTTAAAAAGCTCTGCGGTGGCAGGGCTCCAGGGGTGGATGAGATTCGCCCGGAGTTCCTTAGGGCTCTGGATGTTGTGGGGTTGTGTTGGCTTACGCGACTCTGCAATATCGCGTGGACATCGGGGGCAGTTCCCTTGGATTGGCAGACTGGGGTGGTGGTTCCCCTATTCAAAAAGGGGGACCGTAGGGTGTGTTCCAACTATAGGGGGATCACACTCTTAAGCCTCCCTGGTAAGGTCTATTCAGGGGTTCTGGAGAGGAGGGTCCGTCGGATAGTCGAACCTCGGATTCAGGAGGAGCAGTGTGGTTTTCGTGCTGGTCGTGGAACACTGGACCAGCTCTACACCCTCAGCAGGGTCCTGGAGGGCGCGTGGGAGTTTGCCCAACCAGTTTACATGTGCTTTGTGGACTTGGAAAAGGCATTCGACCGCGTCCCTCGGGGGGTTCTGTGGGGGGTACTCCGGGAGTATGGGGTACCAGGCCCATTGATATGGGCTGTTAGGTCCCTGTACGACCGGTGTCAGAGCTTGGTCCGCATTGCCGGCAGTAAGTCAGGCTCGTTTCCAGTGAGAGTTGGACTCCGCCAAGGTTGCCCTTTGTCACCGATTCTGTTCATAACTTTTATGGACAGAATTTCTAGGCGCAGCCAAGGTGTTGAGAGGATCCGTTTTGGTGGCCTTAGAATCACTTCTCTGTTTTTTGCAGATGATGTGGTCCTATTGGCTTCATCAGATCGTGATCTACAGCTTTCGCTGGAGCGGTTTGCAGCCGAGTGTGATGCAGGCCGGGATGAGGATCAGTTCCTCCAAATCCGAGGCCATGGTCTTGAGCCGGAAAAGGGTAGCGTGCCCTCTCCGGGTTGGGGAGGAGGTCCTGCCCCAAGTGGAGGAGTTTAAGTATCTCGGGGTCTTGTTCTCGAGTGAGGGAAAACTGGAGCATGAGATCGATAGGCGGATAGGTGTAGCATCCGCAGTGAAGCGGGCATTGTACCGGTCTGTCGTGGTGAAGAGAGAGCCGAGTCGAAAGGCAAAGCTCTCAATTTAAGATAAGATAAGATAAGATAAGATGCCTTTATTAATCCCACAGTGGGGAAATTTACATTGTCACAGCAGCATAAAGGACAGAGCAGAACCAGTTCAGAAAATGTTAAAAAAATCTCTATATACACAAATAGTACAGATTAGTTCATAAAAATACTTAAATAGTATAAAAACTAAATATAACTACTAAGAGCAGCGCGTGTTGTACAGTCTGATGGCGGCCGGAAGGAAAGACCTGCGGTATCTTTCCTTCACGCACTTAGGGTGCCGCAGCCGGGCACTAAAGGAGCTGCTCAGGGCTGTCAGAGAGTGGTGTATGTGGTGGGACGGGAACTCCAGTATGCACTGAAGCTTGGTCCTCATTCTCCTGTCAGCCTCCAATTTACCGATCGATCTACGTTCCTACCCTCATCTCTGGTCATGAGCTTTGGGTTGTGACCGAAAGAACGAGATCTCGGATACAAGCGGCTGAAATGAGTTTTCTCCGCAGGGTGTCTGGACTCTCCCTTAGAGATAGGGTGAGAAGCTCAGTCATCCGGGAGGGACTCGGAGTAGAGCCGCTGCTTCTCCACATCGAGAGGAGCCAGTTGAGGTGGCTCGGGCATCTGGTTAGGATGCCTCCTGGACGCCTCCCTGGTGAGGTGTTCCGGGCATGTCCCACCGGGAGGAGACCCAGAGGAAGACCCAGGACACGCTGGAGGGACTATGTCTCTCGGCTGGCCTGGGAACGCCTTGGGATTCCCCCAGAGGAGCTGCTCCAAGTGGCTGGGGAGAGGGAAGTCTGGGCCTCCCTACTTAGGCTGCTACCCCCGCGACCCGACCCCGGATAAGCGGACGAAAATAGATGGATGGATATGTATATATTTTAATTAATAAACAAATGTACTGTATTGTACAGTCACCAAGCACTTAGCCTATCCTAACACAGTTAAGGAGTGAGTGGAATTGTCTCCCTATAAGAGTAGCTCCCTCTGGTGGTCGTCTCCTTCCTTACCCATCACCTTCCTTTCATGTGTTCTTGTCTCTCTGGTTTGTGTCGTCTCAGGTGTCTATGATTTAGGTAATTGGGCTGTGTATATAAGTTTGCATTTGTGTGCATGTCTTTGTCGGGTCATTCATCTTCCTCCCTGGTGTGTCGTGTCTTTGCAGCTCCTTGGTTTTTGTGAGTACACCTCGTCAAGTTTGAGTTTTGTATTACAGCCACAGTTGAGCTTTTGAGTTTTGTTATTAAAGTATTTTTGACTTTTTACTACCCGTGTCTCTGAGTGTCCGCCTGCACCACTGGACTCATTCCTCCCACACCACGCTGGATCGTAACAGTAATGACCCGACCAAAACAGTGAGTCCAGCGGGCGGAACTTTCTAGAGACAGAAGATGACGGTTTCCGCTCGAAGGGAGCAGCCGTCATAGACGTGGTCCCTGCAGCTGCAGTTCCTGCGGCCGCTCTCATGCCTGCCGTAGTCTCTGTAGTTTTTCAACCTCCTGCAGTCTCTGTTTCATTCAGTACAAGGATCACACCTAGTTCAGACTTTATTTTTCTCACCTGCCCGTTCTGTTTTTTTCCTCGCCACCTGGTCCCGGAGCGCGCCGCTGAGGTTTCGACGTCTGCAGAGGTCCTGTACCGTTGACGCCTCTACTTTCTTCAGAGGGTCCCCGCGCCGGTGACGCCTCTACTTCGTGGGTGATCGCGCCGCTGTGGTCTCGATGTCTGCTGGGGGTTCCCGCGCTGATGACGCCTCTACTTTCTTCAGAGGGTCCTCGCGCCGCTGGAGCCTTGACGTCTCCAGGGGGTTTCCCGCACCAGGTGACGTCTCTACTGTCTTCGGAGGGTCCTCGCGCCGGTGACGTCTTTGCTGCAGAGGGTCCTCGCTTCTCTGACTCCTCAGCTTCGATGGAGGGTCTCCACGTCGATGACGTCACTACGTCTGATGACGTTTCTACGTTTGATAACGTTTTGACGCTTGTTAGTTTTCTGGTTTTAGTCTTTGTTCAGTTCTGGTTTTTGCAAAGTTTGGCTTTGTGTTTAGCTTTTTGTCCCTTGTCCTGTTCCCCTGTCCCTATGTTTTCCTTCGTGCCTGCCCTGGTTGTTGGGGGTGTTCCTTGGGGACGCCTGGGGGCGTCTTTGAAGGGGAGGTACTGTAAGAGTGTGGCTCCCTCTGGTGGTCGTCTCCTTCCTTGCCCATCACCTTCCTTGCATGTGTTCTTGTCTCTCTGGTTTGTGTCGTCTCAGGTGTGTATGATTTAGGTAATTAGGCTGTGTATATAAGTTTGCATTTGTGTGCATGTCTTTGTCGGGTCATTCATCTTCCTCCCTGGTGTGTCGTGTCTTTGCAGCTCCTTGGTTTTTGTGAGTACAACTCGTCATGTTGAAGTTTTTGTATTACAGCCACAGTTGAGCTTTTGAGTTTTTGTTATAAAAGTATTTTTTGACTTTTTCTACACGTGTCTCTGAGTGTCCGTCTGCACCACTGGACTCATTCCTCCCACACCACGCTGGATCGTAACACTCCCCAGCAGGCTCCATTCACATAAAGGGAGCTACTTTCACTTCATGTGAAAGGGAGACAATTCAACTAACTCCATCATCTTTAAAAACTTTGTTAGGATAGGCCAAGTGCTTGGTGACTGTACAGTACTATACATGTATTCATTTATAAAAAAAATATTTTATTTTTATTTTAACTATATGATTTGACTTACGTTTTTTTTCGACATACGAACGGTCCTTAGGTCCGGAACTCGTTCGTAAGTCGAGGGTTCCCTGTACTTATAAAAAAAAAAACACATACAGTACATTTTGGAGCCATAATGAAGGAAAAAAAATAGTTAGCATGTCTGTTAGCTCGTTGCACGTCCGAGCTCTGCAGCTTCCAGCTGCTTCACACGGTCCAAACTGTTTGTAACTGCATGTTAGCTCCATACATTTGGAGCCATAACGAAAGGAAAAAGAGTTAATAACTTACTGGGAGCTGGTGAAGCCGTTTCACCGCATTAACATGTTAGCTCCCGGCTGCAGCAGTCCTCTCCGTTGCCCGTTGGCTCCGTGTCCCCGGTGGGACTGGCGTTAGCATGTTAGCTCCGGGTCCCACCAACATCTGAGGCTGCCAGGCGGAGCATCGAGGCGAGCTCCGCTGGCTGTCGAGGTCGGAGCTAACCGAAGCTAACCGAAAACAGGCGGAAACTGCGTAAATCGGCTTCTAAATAATAATAATAATAATAATACTTTATTTATAAAGCCATTTAAAACAACCACAACAGTTGCAAGAAAGTGCTGTACACATAAAATCAAGAACATTTAAACACATAAAATACGATTTTTCATTTATTTTTAAATTATTTGTATTAATAAGATGCGTTCGTAACACCGAATCGCCGTAAGTCAAGACCGCTGTAAGCCGAGGACTACCTGTATAGGGGACCTCCAGCAGAACCAGAACCAGGCTCAGAAGGAGTGGCCTTCTGCCTCGACGGGCTGAAGACGGAAGAGACACATGGATGGGTTGGTCCAGATGTGGTTTCTAGGAAGAAAAACAAACAAACAGGTGATGATTACAAACACAAAGACAGAGTAGAGAGAGTAAAGACAGCAGCAGAGTGAGGAAATGTGGTCAGTTTGTCCTTCAGCAGTCTATAGCAGCATAACTAAAGGGATAGCTCAGGAAACCCAATGGTATAGGATTATCAAACAGCTCAATTTTCAGCATAGTCTTAAAAGTAGACAGCGTCAGCCTCACTGATTAAAAACTTTAAGAAGCGTGCTCGCGTTCTACTTTTAGGAACCACAAGTAAACCCGCAGGCTGAGAGCAAAGGGCTCTGTTAGGAACTACGGAACAAAAATATCATTAACATTGGATTTCAATGCCCAGAATGCAGACTGCTGTTATAACTTCAGTGCTTCAAACAGTTTGAAGAAAGACGTCTGAACCAAGGAGAAACAGCAGCGTAGGTCGTAACTTCTTCCATCTGTCTGTAATTTTACCCTCACTGAGCTACTGTAGGTAACTTCCTGTGAGAAGAGAAGGAGCTCAAACCTGTAATCACTTCGGACGTCTTTAAAGCTACAGTATGTAAGTTTTCTAAAAATATATTTTTAACATATTTCTTCACTCTGTCACTATAATTAATAATAATAATAATTAGTTCAATTTATAACGCACTTTTCATTACTGAAAATCTCAAAGTGCTACACATATATTGAATGCTACACACATTCATAAACCGGTGGCGGCAGACTACCATGCAAGGTGCTTTCCAGTCCTACCGGGAGCAACTCAGGGTTAAGTGTCTTGCCCAAGGACACAACGACACATGGTGCCGGTCCCGGGAGTCGAACCGCCAACTTTCCGATCGAGAGACAATTGCCATTACCACTACACCACGGCCGCCCCCTATCTTCTGACAGACTGATGTTAGACAAGTAATCTCTGAAAAAAAAAACTATAGTCCCCTTGCTTCTCTAAAAGCATTTCTAAAGCCCGCCGTTAACCAGCCAATAAAAACAGAGCTTCTCACTTCTTACACTCCTAACCCACGCCTGTCCCAGCCCGCAGCGGCCGTGCACGTTCTCATTCAAAGGATTGCAAAGCGATGCAGAACTGTTTTGTATGTGACACAAATGAATTAAATTCCCCTTCTTCATCCCTGATCTGGACTTTTCTTTTTTTTTTGTTGCCAAAAGTCAAGTGATCGCTTCCTCCTCCGCTGACTCCATGACCATACCTGTCAAGTCTCCCGTTTTGGACGGGAAACTACCGTATTTTACCCCTCTTTCCCGTCGTCATCCCAAATTAATATTTTCCCGGAAATTTCCCGTATTATAATATTCTTAAAAAAAACATTCAAGTGCCTCTGAATTATGTCACTAGCCTCGCGAGAACTGCCACCTGCAGTAGCCTCGGTGGAAGTTCTTGCGATGTTTGTGCTGGCCGCGGGAGCAGCAAACCCGGAAAAACACAGAGATGGATGTAACGAGATGTAACGAGAGAAAAGGCGTCCCTGGCCAAAAAAGTTAAGACTTCGTATAAATATCTTGAAAAATGGGACAGCGAATTTACTTTTCCTAAAAGAAGAGTAGGGTGGGGGGCACAATTTCGCGTTTTGTAAGATTTGTAACTGCGACTTTAGTGTCCCATGGGGGAAGGAACGTGTCTGTCAGACTGCCGAAATCAGACTCCATGAAGCGGACTGAGGAGAGCAACTTCCAACGTAAGACTAACTTTACCGCAATGTTCGACTGCATAAAAATCTGTCAAGCACAAAGGTAGGCCTATCAGATTGTGATCACATTGTATTGTATTGTATAATTTTATTCATTTCATATTAAAAACAATGACAATTTTTTAAAAAGAAAAATTAAACATAACATAAAATGAAAGGAAGCAGAAGAAGAAAACATTTCTTATCATATCTGCTCCTTATCAAACAATCAATTCAAACTATCAATTCAAACATAAATATACTTATTTGTAATACAAAATAATACAGTCTCATCAGAGATATACAGTCACATCAAAATATCTAATATAATTTGTTATATTAGAATCAACTTAAATGTAACTCTTCAATAAAATAGTTTTAATCATTTTCTTAAATATTAGTATGGATTTCACATTTTTACACTCTAGTCCATTCCAAAGATCAATTCCTCTTATTGTAGTAGACCTACCCTTTAAACTGGTTCTAAACTTAGGTTTAACAAACATTTCCATTCCCTTTAAATTATAGCAACTAATCCTTTTCACAAAATAGGTTTGAATGTTAGATAGACACACAAACATAACTGGTTTGTAAGTGGCTGATAGGTAGTTATTTTAGATTTCTTGTAAACCTGTCTTAAAATGTAAGGGGTCCTGGACTTTGGTTGGGTAGTGGGATGGCTCGGAGTACCTGGCAGAAAATTTCCCTTATTTTTAAATCCAAAACTTGACAGGTATGTCCATGACTGAAATGATGAGGAAATTAATGAATTTGTCACGAGCGAATTAAACTCGGATTCAACGTGGCTGCGTGAGGCTCTGCAGATTTCCTGGTGTTCTGGTGTGCTGGACCAGCGCTCCATGTTTGTATTTTATTTTTTAGAACGTTTTATTAACATATAAACACAGAATATTGCAGCGGCTGCGACAGGACATGTAGTGGAGGCGGAGCTAAGGAGGCTGAGCTGAAGTTCAGTGAGAGCAAGGGGGAGCAGAGCCATATATGGCTCTGAGGGGGAGGGACCAGAAACGTGACTCTGTTCAAAATTTTTCTAAGTTCCAGCGTGTTCCAAAAACTACAGACTGCAGCTTTAACACAATGTTAATCCAAAACGAATTATAGCTGCTGTTTGAGTAGCACGACTTGTGAACTTGACAAAACATTCCACCGTGCCTCTGTAGCTACAAATCTGACATTTGAGTTTATCTTGGATTTTAGGGCAAAGCTGAACATGCATGAAAAAGCCTGTGTGGGCTCTTATTACAGCTGCTTCAGGGCATCTCCGAATATTTGATGATTTCTCGAGGCGACACAGTTTCTGAACTTTCAAGGAGGCCTGGAATTCCTTGAATTCCTCTCAGAGTTTGAGACGTTTTTACTCTCTGGAGACCGTCTTTGTCATATGAAGCCTTAAGAAACGAAAAAAGGCCGAATGGCTCCACTCGGTACGTGTTTTTCGTGACCTTTAACCCATTTAAAGCAGGAGTGGCTAAAATTACAAGTAGCTACTTAATGAAGAAGGGTTAAAATTCAATGCAATAAAATGTCTTTTTTTTTCTTTTAAAGTTCTTATTTGGCATAAGGAGCATTTGTTGTCAGAGTAATTTGATTACTTTGGATCAATTCAAAATGACGCGGTGTGGTGGACCACTAGGGGGCTCTACTCACACCCAGTGGACCGAATGTGTTACAGGATGCTTTTATTGTGAAAGGTCCAGAGGACCGGATGTTGTGTTGGTATATAAGGCGGTATTGGGTGGTTTTCCCGCCAGTTGAGTAGGAGTTGATTAAAAGTGAAGAATTACATCCCGTCTCCTGTGTCGTCTCTTCACCACCTCCTACACTGGTGACCTACGTGAACTAGTGCATTAACAGACCCGAGTTTTCGACAGATCGAGTGCTTTGACTTCTATCGAGGCTTTTTTGTCCACCTCGAGTACCCGTAGTGACGTCATCACGTCACATTTCACAGCGCGCGAGGTAGCTTTTAGCTTTTAGTAGACGCCACAAAATGGATTCCTTTGTGCGCACGGATGTAAATGGAGCAGGCAGTCTTGTCAAAAAGGTAAAACAGTTTTTAATTTATAAAATGCGCTATTTCCTGTTGATTTTCTGTTCTCTGACCACCGTAGATTGTGACTGGCAGCAGGTGGCGGTGTTGCATTGCAGGCCACATATATAACACGGCAGCTTCCTCTCTCGTTTCACAAACAAAAGCAACATATTAATCTCTCTAGACCTATTAAAAAAACCTATAAACACATTAATCTCTAAAAGTAAACCTAAATTGCACAGCACTTCAGGCTGTGGTGCGGTGTTGCCCCATTTGTTTTTCAGTTTCGGTTTCAGCGCCGCACGGTATACTTTCACTTTTAAAATTAATAATAATAACTAATAGTTTTGTTTTTCCTGTGACTTATCTGCAGTATGATAAATGATAGGAGCATAATAAATGCTCCCAATGTTTTGTTGGTCTTTTTTTTCTTTTTGTAAAGACGGTTTTTATGCATTTATATTTATTTATTTTGCATCATAAGACACTGTGACGTCATCGGCTACTCGAGCGTCGTTCGAGTTTTTTTATGTTAATGTCGAGGTTAAAAATTATGTACTCGTTCAACCCCTAACGTGAACTGAATATGACGACATCTGAAGGTCCAGCCAGCTCTCCTCAGCTGTCCGCGGTGGAACCCCCACCGGCGGCCCCGCTCGCTTTTGCGGTGGCCGTTAAAATCCCGGACTTCTGGCTGCACGCACCTCGGTCGTGGTTCGCCCACGTCGAATCACAGTTCGCTCTTCGCGGGATCTCTGCAGACGACACCAAATACCACCATGTGGTCGCTTCACTGGACCCATTGTCCACCCAGCGGGTAATGAGCCTGCTCGAAGACCCTCCTGCACAGGGAAAATACGACGCCCTCAAGGAGCTCCTTCTGCAGCGCTACACGCTCTCAGACGCGGAGCGCGCCGAGAAACTGTTTTCCCTCTCTGATTTGGGCGACGGCACAGCTCTCGAGCTCATGGAAGGCATGTTGTCTTTGAGAGGATCAACAGACTGTGAGTTTCTTTTTCTACACCTCTTCCTCCGCCGGCTTCCGGCTCCAGTGCGCACAGCCCTGGCCAACTCCCCGTTTCTGCAGCAGAAGGATTACCGCTCGCTGGCCCGCGAAGCCGACCGCATCCTGCTGGCTGCGAGGACGTTCGCGGTCCAAGCGGCGGTCCCCGGATCTCCAGCGGCGCCCGAGCTTCAAGCATCGCCCTCAGCGCCGGACGAGCCAGTGGTCGTAGCAGGAGTCGCCCGCAGGCGGTCAGGAGCTGCCTTTTGTTTCTTCCACCAGCGTTTTGGCGCCAAAGCACGACGGTGTGTCCCACCGTGCAGTTTCAAGCCGCAGGGAAACGAGTACGCCAGCGCCCGCTAGCAGTCGCGGCCGTTGGCGACAAGGAAAGGCTGCTTTTCATCGAAGACTCGAGGTCGGGGAGGCGGTTCCTGGTGGACTCCGGCTCGCAGAAGAGCCTCGTTCCCCCGACCGGCTCCGACAGGTTAGCAGAAGGCTGCGGGCCGCAGCTAACCGCGGCTAACGGCTATCCCATCAAGACGTTTGGCGAAAGGTTGGTGACTGTTCGTTTCCATGAACGGGACTTCCAGTGGAACTTTGTGGTAGCTGCTAGCTCAGTCCCTATTTTAGGGGCTGATTTTCTTTGTGCTCACGGGCTCCTGGTTGATTTAGCTAACAGACGTTTGATCGACGCTGTGTCTTTTTCGTCACTGCCTTGTGAGACGCGAGGAGCTGGGCCTTTAATGCATGCTAACTTTTTAGCTTCGGGTAATGTGTTTCAGCGTTTATTGTCTGAATTCCCCTCGCTGACTGTTCCTGATTTTGCAAACACAAACACAAAACATGGGGTCGAACATTATATTCCCACAACGGGCCCCCCGGTGTTCGCACGTGCACGCCGCCTTGATGCTACTAAGCTAGCAATAGCACAGGAAGAGTTTGCTAACATGGAGCGTTTAGGCATCGTGCAGCGCTCAAACAGTCCGTGGGCCTCCCCCCTCCACATGGTGCCCAAGGCAGATGGCAAATGGCGGCCATGTGGGGATTTCCGCCGCCTTAATAACATCACAGAGAACGATCGTTATCCCATCCCCCACATCCAGGATTTTTCAGTGCACCTGGCTGGGACCTCCATTTTTTCTAAAGTAGATTTAGTACGGGGGTACCACCAGGTTCCTGTGCATGTGGAGGATGTCCCTAAGACCGCTGTTATCACGCCTTTCGGCCTTTTTGAGTTTTTGCGCATGCCTTTTGGTCTTAAAGGTGCAGCACAAACATTTCAGCGGTTGATGGATTCAGTCCTAAGGGGTCTGTCCTTCGTATTTGTGTACCTGGATGACGTCCTGGTGGCTAGCAGCTCGGCTGAGCAGCACTTGTCCCACCTCCGTGAGGTTTTTCAGCGCCTGGCAGCACATGGCCTGATTGTAAATACAGCGAAATGCCAGTTTGGGCTGCCAGTCATTGACTTTTTGGGCCACCGCATTTCTGCAAGTGGTGCCGTCCCGTTACCAAACAAAGTGCAGGCGGTGTCAGATTTCCCACAGCCCCAGTCTGTTAAAGCGCTACAAGAATTTTTGGGAATGGTTAACTTCTATAACCGTTTCCTCCCCAGGGCAGCACAACTGCTGCGTCCGCTCTATGGAGCGCTGAAAAAGAAAAAGCCCAACGACAGCGTGGACTGGACACCAGAACGCCTACAGGCATTTGGTGATGCTAAAGCTGCACTGGCCACTGCTGCCCTTTTGGCCCATCCATCCCCAGCGGCGCAAATAGCTTTAACAACCGACGCATCTGATGTTGCGGTGGGGGCTGTGTTAGAACAGCAGGTTTCCGGGGTTTGGCAGCCGCTTGCATTTTTCAGCCGTACGCTGCGGGACAATGAGCTGAAATACAGTGTTTTTGACAGAGAGTTGCTGGCGCTTTACCTGGCCACACGCCATTTCAGGTTTTTCCTGGAGGGCCGCCGGTTCACTGCATATGTTGACCACAAACCCTTGGTGTTTGCGATGTCAAAAATTTCTGACCCCTGGTCTGCTCGCCAGCAACGCCACCTCGCAGCGGTGTCTGAATTTACTACAGACATTCAGCATGTGGCTGGAAAATCCAACGTGGTGGCCGACTGTCTCTCCCGGGTGCTGATCTCTCCCGTATACGTTGGCATCGATTTTTCTGCTATGGCTGCGGACCAACGTAGCGACGCAGAAATACTCGAGCTCCAGTCCGGGCCCACGGGCCTCGAGTTGGAGGAACGGCAGGTGAATGACGGAGGTCCCCTCCTGCTCTGTGATGTTTCTACTGGCAGGCCCCGCCCCCTGGTTCCAGTTTCATGGCGACGCCGCGTTTTTGACTCCTTACATTCCCTTTCTCATCCAGGTGTTAGAGCCTCGGTGAAACTGGTCAGTTCAAAGTTTGTTTGGCCCGGTCTGCGTAAAGCAGTTAAGGAGTGGGCAGCAGCGTGTGTCCCATGCCAGCGCGCTAAGGTTAACAGGCACACCAAAGCACCTTTGGAACCCTTCTCCATCCCAGGTCGGCGGTTTGATCATGTGCACGTAGACCTGGTGGGCCCTCTGCCTCCATCACAAGGTTTTACTCATCTGCTGACTATGATAGACCGGACCACCAGGTGGCCTGAGGTGGTTCCTTTGACATCCACGACATCTGCAGTGGTGGCCCGGGCATTTTTGTCTACCTGGGTGGCGCGTTTTGGCCCCCCTTCAGACATTACATCAGACCGGGGCCCGCAGTTTGTTTCTGAACTTTGGTCTACCATGGCCAAGAGTCTGGGGACTAACGTTCACAGGACCACCGCTTACAACCCCCAAGCTAATGGTTTGTGTGAACGGTTTCACAGATCATTGAAAGCTGCACTGCGTGCTGCATTGACCGGTGACAACTGGATTGACCGTCTTCCCTGGGTTTTGTTGGGTTTACGTACCGCAACCAAAGAGGACCTGAGCTCTTCCCCGGCTGAACTGGTTTTCGGTCAACCTGTGCGCGTCCCCGGTGAGTTTTTACCTGAGGTACCCTCACCACAGTTTGCTCCACCGTTGCTCCATTTTTCACCTCAGGAGGCCCCTTTTCGTGTCCCTGGCCCGGTACATCATTGTTTACCGCAGTCATTTGTCCCTAAGAGTCTGGAGTCCTCTAAATTTGTTTTTGTCAAACACAATGCACACAGGACACCACTACAGCCTTTGTATGATGGACCGTTTCGGGTTCTTCAACCAGGTCCAAAACATTTCCTTTTAGATTTAGGGGGTCGTACTGAGACTGTCTGTATCGATAGGCTTAAACCAGCTCATGTTGTGTCAGATGATCAGGTTGTTACGGCCCAGGCTCCTCGCAGGGGCAGACCTCCATCCACATTGTTAACGGACTGCTGTCCCCCTGCCAGAGACTCTCAACGTCCATTGGAGCCCGAATCTTCTGCAGGCCCTCCTCGGAGCCCTCCGCTTCATCAGACTGGTTCTGCAGGGCCCAGGTTCAGCCGTTCTGGTCGTTTAATCAAACCTAAAATGCGGGACTAGTGATGGACCTTACTGGGTGTTCTGGGGGGGCGTGTGTGGTGGACCACTAGGGGGCTCTACTCACACCCAGTGGACCGAATGTGTTACAGGATGCTTTTATTGTGAAAGGTCCAGAGGACCGGATGTTGTGTTGGTATATAAGGCGGTGTTGGGTGGTTTTCCCGCCAGTTGAGTAGGAGTTGATTAAAAGTGAAGAACTACATCCCGTCTCCTGTGTCGTCTCTTCACCACCTCCTACAGCAGCACTGTTTATTCCAAAACTCGTGTAACCTGACAGTCTAAACTGCATAGAGCTGCAAATATTTTTTTTTTTACATAATAGGACATGCTATGCTGGTGAAGATTCTCAGTCATCCAGGACATGATAAAATCAAAAAAGGTGTTCAATACAAAATCAACTGGACTTTATTTGTTACAGAAGACGTTTTGCTTCTCATCCGAGGAGCTTTATCAATTCAATGAAACAGACTGTGTGCGCGTGGAGTTATAACAGTCTTAGGAGTCACGCACCAACATACCGGGTATGTAAATTTCAAACTGAGGTAACACATACATGTAAATTGACAGATCACACCTTAACAGTAGGGAGTTCCCTTGAGGTCTCTGACAGAAGACACACAACTGTATGTAAATTGACAAAAACACCCTCCCAAACCAACAACAGAGGTTTCTCAAAAAACTTTGCTAGTCTAATTCACAGACAAGACACCTCTGCTCCCATCCGGTGTAAAACGTTTGGGAATCAGCCCCAGAACTGAGTTATAAGTCTTAGAAAGTTGAAATCTCAGACCTCCTCCTCTGTTAAGAGAAGGTTTTTCTCTCTTAACATAAACAGCTTCCTTCACACCCCTCTCAAACCATCTGTGCTCTCTGTCCAAAATTTGCACATTCTGGTCCTCAAAAGAGTGACCCTTGTCCGTGAGGTGGAGGTGAACAGCTGAGTTTTGTCCAGAGGAGGTTGCTCTCCTGTGTTGGGACATTCTTCTGTGGATGGGCTGCTTAGTTTCTCCAATGTAGCGGTCTGGGCAGTCCTCGCTGCACTGGACTGCGTACACTACACCACTCTGTTTGTGTGTTGGTGTTTTGTCCTTAGGATGCACCAGCCTCTGTCTGAGAGTTCTGCTGGGTTTGAAATGTACTGGGATGTTGTGTTTGTTGAAAATCCTTCTGAAATTCTCTGAGACTCCAGCAACATAAGGAATGACAATGTTTTTTCGTCTGTTAGTCTTTTTCTGTTCATTATTGTGTTTAGCAGATTTCCTCGCTGACTTGACAAAAGCCCAGTTGGGATATCCACATGTTTGCAGAGATTTGTTGATGTGTTTCTGTTCCTTTTTCTTCCCTTCTCTCTTTGTGGGGATGTGTTCTGCCCGATGCTGTAAAGTTCTGATGACAGAAAGTTTGTGCTCCAGTGGATGGTGAGAGTCAAACAGAAGATACTGGTCTGTGTGGGTTGGTTTTCTGTAAACTTTTCATTCATTCATTCAATCTTTATCTATACAGGCTAGCCTCGTTGAGTCACGGGGACTCATTTACAAGAGGGACCTGTCTCACTCACACCAAACAACCATCCACTCTCACACTCACACCTAGGGTCAATTTAGAGTCACCAATCAGCCTAACAAGCATGTTTTTGGTCTGTGGGAGGAAACCGGAGTACCCGGAGGAAACCCACGCATGCACGGGGAGAACATGCAAACTCCACCCAGAAAGGCCCCGGACCGGGATTTGAACCGGCAAC
>JBBPBX010082787.1:0-15664 GCA_038048925.1 Garcialebias charrua | reverse complement strand
TAGCGCTTTAGCGCTACCTAGCGTTCATACGCCCACCACTGTAAATAAGAATAAAAATACTTCTGCCTGTTTCTTCAAATCATTTTCTAATAACTTAAGTTAATTGTTTAAGAGTTTTCAGAGAGCTAGCATTCAGCTACCCCCATAAACACAAACGTTAACTTGGACTTCACAAACACATAATGAAGACATTTTTCTGAATCTGTCTGTCCTTGAGGATTCAGCTGACCTGGAGCCATCAGGATACCTCTCCACTCTCAGGACTTCATGCATTCATTGATTCTTTTTTTAAACCTCATACTGTAAATGCAGGAGAATAAGCTAAGAGCAATAATATATATTTTAGCTGAGTGTGAACAAATTATTTCCTTTCTAATCCAGCAGACAACAACATTGTTACTTATTAATAATACCACTGCTTGATGCCTAAATGTAGATCAGTAACAGTAAACTGTATTTTAACCTTCAGATGCTGAATGCATGTTCAACACCTTATCAACAACTTTGCTTTTTATTCTTTGTGTGAAACCAGGCAAATGAACAGATACCCTGGATAGTTCAAGTTCAAGTTTCTTTATTGTCATTCGCATCACTTGTGATACATGAGGTGGAATGACAGTGTACTCAGGGTCCCAGTTACACTGAAAAATAGCAAAAATATAAAGTATTAAAAGAAACAGTATACGGATCTAAAATATACATACACTAAACCAATGCTAAACAATACACTAAAAGTACCCTGATGCATGCTCAATACACTAAAAGATTTAAGATATATGCTAAACACTAATAATGTAAAATAATACGGTATATTAAACAGCAGCCCGATAGAGCTGAAGACAACATAAGCATAACATTTCACAGTAATTTTATCTGAAGCTAATATGTTTGAAGGTATGTATGGTTTACTCTTGGTAAACTGATTTAATATGTTAAAAGTTGCCCCTGGACCGACAACATCAAAATGTGGGTGAAGCAGTCACACCTGCCTCCACTCTCATTTGTCCCACTCTGGGTCCTTGAGCAAGGCCCTTAACCTCCACCATCTGCTCCCCGGGATGGCATCTCTCTGCTCCACACAGAGGACTGTGGTAACTCGGTGGGCTGTGATTGCATCAGGAAGGTTTTTAAAACAGATGTTTTTAACAACAATTGCCAAGTCTTCATGCGAGTTAGTTTGCCGTGGCGATCCCTGAAGAAGGGACCAGCCAAAAGGAGAAATTCAAGGTCTGTCAAGTTTTTTCTGGAGGTATTTGTCAACAAGTGTCCAGTACACTGAGCCTCAGACACAAGTCATAGAGGTCATAAGCTAATGTTTAAATCGTGACACAATACTACAAGGATATTGTAACAAAGACATAAGTATCTGAATTATGGATCGAAAATTCAAGAAATTTCTTTCCTATGCAGAACAGTCATAAATGCCATTAAACGTCCTTAACAAACGATGTAAACCAAGTCTTGCCTCAGATTTAGGGGAATGTCTGCGCTGCATTCAAATAACAATGATGTATGACGTCACAGATGGGGGAGATTTTTTAAAACCTGTCCACTCTGACACAGAGCGAGAGCGCAATTGCCTGCTTACAACACGAGACGAGAAAACTGCCTTTTTATTTTCTGCCAGCTCATTCTCCAGGAGACGTGGTGGAGCGCAGGAGATAGAAAAAGAAGGCAGAAAAAGAGACTGAACAAGGAAGTATTGGGGAGGGAAAATAGGGAGGGGGGAGTTGCAATGTATTTCTACAACAGGATGAGGAAGGAAGAAGGGAGATGCCTTTTGAGAGTTTAGATGGGGGATGGTTTGGTTGGTGTTTTTTCTCTCTCTGCACTTGCGTCTGCATTGGAGGGATGGTCAGAGCGTTGAGTGCCAGAGATGCAGATGGCACTCCTTTACCCTGTACCATCCACTGGACGGTGTCTGAATCACCTTAAACCTAAAGATATAGAAAATGGTAAACACTGTGGCCTGCGAGAAACTGGACAGTACTTTGAAAATAATGATAATAATAATAATGTATTTTATTTGGTAGCGCCTTTCAAAACACTCAAGGACACTTCACAGCATTAAAAACACAATAAAAACAATATAAAATAACTATATAAAAGAGAAAAATTAAAGTCAATTGAAAACACAATAAAAAACAATATAAAATAACTATATAAAAAGAAAAATTTAAGTGAGAAGGCTAACTTGAACAGATGAGTTTTGAGTATTATAGGAAAGGAGAGGGGAAAGTAGAAAAGAGGAGTAAAGGGCTAACCTAACAGTTTTTGAAGCAGTGTTTATTTAAATCATGTTAATAGATCCAATTGATACCAAAGTAATTCATACCAGTGCCCTGATGGCCACTGTCACAAGATTTAAAAAGCATAAAAGATTTCAGTCATCTGTCATAAAGGAATGGAAAAATGAAAGGAATAGAATAACAAAAATCGGCATCAAGACAGAAAAATAGAAACGGAAGCACATTTTTTGCCTAAACACAATAAGACTGAAGTTCTGCACATTGTCTTTCAATCCTTTATTGATCAAATCAAAATGTATTGCATTTTGTCTTTCAATCAGTATTTACGGATCAATGATAGCTCGAAATACTTTAAAAGAAACATAAAAACTTGATTCAAAAGTATTTACTAAAGCATCACTTTGAGCTCAATTTTATAAATCAGCTCGAAGTGAGCGTGCAGATTTTTGCAGGCATCATGGGTCAGGCTGCCTGCCTTACATGATGGCTTGGTTCATGTCTCGAGAACAGAGTTTTGGCCGAATGGATTAGATCTCGGGGATTTTCTCAGGCACGTTTCATTGGTATGGTCATTTTAATTTGGACATTTGGGAAGCGAGTGGACCGACACAGACTGAAGGTAGATGTCATTAAAGTTCTGCCTGTCACCAAAACAATCATGCTTATCTGACATTCGGCTCCCCGACTGGCCTTGACAGGCCGTCTTATCTCAACACGCCTGAGAAGTTTTGCAAACTTGACGCTCTCATCACCCTCCCAAACCTTCTTCTGAGGAATTACCAGTGGTGGGCACCGCTAATCCAAAAATTAGTTCCGCTATTTCTAAAGCGCTTATTAATTTATTTAGGTCCGCAATTTCAAAAGCGCTTATGTCTTAGAAAAGCTAGCGGAAGCTAATTCTAAACCGCTAGTTCAATTCAACACTTGGTAGCCAGCAGATTTGATGGTGAACTACTTTTTAAATCCAGCAGATTTGACCATTTCGTGAAATGGTTAAGCTCACGAACCCTTGTGCTATAAAGTCAGCTAAGAAATATATTTTTTCTCAGCAAAGAAATAATTGTTTTTACCGTGTTTTCTTGTAAAGTCCGTGTGGGCTCGCTTCTGTGGCCAGCCGCCATTTTGAGCAGGGCAAATGAGGCGCTGACGCGTCGCGTAGGCCGCTGAGAAACATCCATAAGTTCACCCTCCATGTTAAAAACTCTTTGTCTGACTCTTCAAAAACAAGCAATAAGGCTGCAGAGTAACACACTGGCTGCTAACTGCTATACACGCTCTCTCTAGCGGGGACCGCTTTTTTTCACGGACCGGATGTGGTCCGTGAGCAGTCGTCCGGTTGATTTAAGAGCCCGTAAATAAGTTTTTTTATTTTTACTGATAGATAATTAGTTATTAGCGGTACTGCATTTTAAATAAAAATAGCGCAAATCCGCTTATGAATTATAAAAGTTAGTCAATCCGCTATAGCGCTAACAAATTGTTTAGGTCCGCTATCAGCGGATTAGCGCTTTAGCGCTCCCCAGCGGTCTGGTGCCCACCCCTGTGAATTACCCATACCTTTCAGAGGAGCCCAGCTGAATAAACATTCTGTCATCATTTCAGGACTCTGGATTTGCCTCTTGCCGTCCTCCCCCCCCGAGTGTGCACAGATCTCTCCAGAGGGAACTACTGTATATGAACTGAGTGTTTTTATCTGAAATCTGCAGTGCCTCTGCGGGCTGGCTGCTCACCCCTCTGCGTAATGTCGGCATCATTATGTGCTTGTGTGCAAGATTTATTTTTCATTACCACATTTTTGACCTTCAAACAGAGGTCAAAAATGTGTTTGGAATTTTTTTTGTCTCCAAACCCTATGTGTCATTTTTCACCACTTTTATTGTCTGTCCAACAGATCTCACTTGTAAATGAGTCTTCGAGGCTCAATGTGACTTATCTGTTTAAATAAAGGTTGAATGAATGAATTATCAGCACCAAACTTAATACTGTACACAATGTGTCTATTTTTGTAAATTAGCCAAATCAAGTTATCAGATATATCGCATGAAAGGCAGTTTCTCTACTTTAAGGTAAAACTTACAAGTTCCTCAAATCACAACTATTAAAATGTGAGTACCGTACTGTTCAGGGATTTAAATTGATAACCTTTCTCGTGACTGTAAAATGTGTGTTCTGTTTGTGAATATCATTCTTGATATGTAAAAAAAAACCCTTCTTGACATGGTCTGACAGTTGTGTGCAATAAAGCGTAAATTGAAAGTGTCTGTCAAGGCTTTTTATAGACCCTAGTTGAAAGTCATTACATGTGCTGAGAGAGAGAGCCAAAACATTTCCCCTTTCTGACATCCTCAAAGAGAGTTAGAAAAATATTCATCCTCTGTAAGCCGTAGTAAGGAGAATTTCCTAAAGCTTTTTGTGCATATCTAACTCCCCGTGCTCCAGCAAGCGCGGAGTAAACCAATTTTCTGTTTATATTTATCCAGCAGAGTTGATTAAAAAAGCCACGCTGGTCGCTATCTTAGCTTCCCCTGCTCGACCCGCTCAAGCCTGACGCCGGATGTTTTATTGCATGCACGGCCAGAGGTCGACATCAAAAACTCGTCCTTGTTGGATTCTGTTTGTGTCTGTGCAGAAGTGTTCAGGCTGTTTGGAGCTTGTTTTGCAGATCCAGCATTAAGGACCATCTCAGTGGAAGAGGAAGAAGAATGAAGGGTGATTCACCTTGCTGTTTTAAGCCACTGTTCAAAGGATGACATCAGATCTAATTGACTGATTAACTGTAGACGACTTGATTTATTTACTCAATATTTATCAGATCTCAACAGCTGAGGGCTGAATATGTTCATTACAGGGAATTTTCAGTCATAACTCGTTATCAGGGTAGCACGGTGGCATAACTGGTAGAGCTGCTGCCTCGCAGCAAACAGGTCCCTGGTTCAAATCCCGGTCCAGGGGCCTTTCTGGGTGGAGTTTGCATGTTCTCTCTGTGGATGCGTGGGTTTTCTCCGGGTACTTCAGTTTCCTCCCACAGACCAGAAACATGCATGTTAGACTGATTGGTAACTCTAAATTGTCTCTAGGTGTGAGTGAGAGAGCGAATGGTTGTTTGTCTCGTTTGTCTCTATGTGGCCCTGTGATGGACTGGAGACCTGTCCAGGGTGTGCCCCTCGCACAGTGATTGCTGGACATGGGCACCCAAAATAGAAGAAGGTGGTAAAAGATAATGGATGGATGGATGGATGGATGGATGGATGGAACTCGTTATTAATTAAAGAAACCAAATTAGCCTTTTAGGTCAGCTGGCCTTTTATTTTTATTTTTTTAGATGTTTCATTCTTCATCCATAGGATTTCATAAGTCTGACTGAGGATCCACATTTTGTTGAGATGTTTTGTCCTTCATCCCAAGGACTTCATCAGTCCAAGGATCCACAAGGCTAAACATGTGGCTCCTCAGACTGATGAAGTCCTTTGGATGAAGGATGAAACATCTCACCAACAACAACAAAAAAAGAAACCATCCAGATGACCTGACATGAACTTTGTTGGATTTTTAAATCTGGATTACTGAGCATGATCTTGGATGTTTTGAACCACTTTGGCTATGGCTGCCTCAGCGGAGTTGACGGGGGAGAGGGTGGGCCCCAGAAACCATCTTATCACTAGCAAACTGGTTGGTCCGCTATCTGAGTTTGCTGCTTGTGGGACTCAGTTTGTTGTGGCTACTCAGGCTGATGAAGTCTTTTGGATGAGGAAACCTTTCAACCAAAATCAATAAATCAATAAATAAAAATAAACCGTCCAAATGACCTGAACTTTATTAGCCTTTTAGGATTTATTTCTCTTACAAAATTAAAATAAATCAAGTTTAAATCAACAAAAAGGCAATAAAACCAACACAACTAATGTAAAACTAACTGAAAATGTGGGAATAATATTCTAAGTTTAACAACAAATTACTCTGAATGATCTGAACCTGATTGAAACAGTTATCTTCAACTAACAATGATTTAACGAAGATAACTCACTGAAGACTCGGGGTCTTCAGAAAGCATATGTTATATATGCTCGTGAAAATGTTGAAAATTGTGAATAACCCCTGAGAGGATTCAATGACGGCTGTGCTCGTTTCACGTCACCATGACGGTTTAATCATATACAGTACGTTTCTGTGGGTTCTGATAGCGAGCTGAGCTATCACACCCCTGGAGAGGTTTCTTTTACACTTTCCACAGAAGTGGTGCAACAGGCTCTGCATGGATGCTGAGATCATTAAAACACAACTTGAGTTTTCATCTGCAATTGCTGAGAAAATATTTGTAAGCGACAAAGAATTTGTTCATTGAATTTAACAACAAATGGCAAAAGTGCTCATTTTCCAATGACCAGAAATGTAAACGATGAGTCTGCGCATGAAGGCTGAAGTATTTCTGAGGTTTCCTATTGGGCAATAATGTAAACTTAAAGATTAACATTTAGTGCTTTTTACTGTTACATGTAGTTTAAAATGTGTTGAAATTGGCATTTACATTTTCTTTCAGTCACTGATCAGTTTTTTTTATTACAGTTTAATTAGTTTTTCATCTTTTAGATGGCGAATAACCAAACATGTATACTGCGCCCTGTTTTAGATGTAATTTCTAAACCCAGTGTCGCATTTTGTTTTTTTATCAATGCACTTTCAATCCACTTAAATGTGAAAAGTTTTTCATACTTTCAAGTACTGTTAAATTTTCAGTAAGCATGCTTTATGGCTGAGTTGCTCTGATAAACTCCAGTAGTATTAGTGCAGTATTATATAATACATCTTTTTTTTTGTATAAAATGCACTAAATGTTTTATTTTTACTTGCTTATTTCCTGTTTTGCTGACTGTTTTAGTTATGTCCTACCACATATTGTTGAATGTTGGCATACTTTACTTCTAAAATCTCAATTCTAACAAAGTTTCAAACAGAACTCACTACAGTATTACCAAACAAACTTTTACCATTTTTAAAACTCATTATGTTTTTCCTATTAATTTACCAAAAAAACACACGCTCAGGGCAAATCCTTCACCTCCCCAGAAAGAAATCACTGGGTAGCGAGCCAAACCATTTGGGAGATGTTTCCATCTTTCTTGTAACGAAATATTGAAAAGGTTGGACTTGCAGTACTTGTAGACTGCCTCAACATATGTAGTAAAATTATCACACTATTAAGTAACACATTTTGTTTTTTATTGGCAATATTTGGCTTGGGTGTTCATAGTTAGTCTTTGTGTTTTGCAAAAGTGCAAGATGGAAGTCAGAGATCTGCTGAGATAAAACAATAAGTCTGCCGAGTTTTCGCAGATGACATCACCGATCGGATAATGGCCCAGCCAACAAAATTATGCTTCTGTCAGGGAACACAGCTATACGGTCGCTTTTCTTTTGTGCTGTATTAAACTCCACTTATCTACGGTTAGATAGCCTGCTTTGGCTCATAGATATTAAAGGTCCCAGATTTTCTTTTTCCCTCAGACCCTAAACGTATGCCAGCTGAAATGAGTTTAATAGAATCACATCACAAGAGCAGGACAACGCTCTTCATTTTATTTCTTTGCTGACATCCTCTGCTGTACGACAAGAGGATAAAACTGGAAACACTGAAATAGGCAGAGAGCTTTCAATTATTTTATCTCACAGATTCAAGTCCAGGCCAATGGCTTCCTCCTTTTTATAAATATTTAAATAGCAGAGCATTAATTCTCAGTGACTATTTTAGGAGAGCCGAACAATTTAATACCAAGGTCATTTCATAAAGTAAGGCTGTCGACCGCCAGAGTCAGAACATCTAGAGTAACGCGGTAGGGTCAGAAAACATTGTTTTGAGGATGTAATTAGATGAATAAAATTCTCTGGAAATTTGGGGTCTCCTTTTTTTCCTACAGCAATATTGTGCCAGTGGACAATAAACGTTTAAAAAAGCCCCCCTCCCCCCAGTAGCTTTTCTTGTTTAAAATGCACTTTATATGCTGTCAGGACCAGAGTCACACTTTGGATAAGTATGTTTGACCTACCAGTGTGAGGATTTACTTTAATACCCAGATAGTCGTGACTGAAAGGAGCAACTTCAAGACACAATAATAATTTAGAGTGTTTATTTACAAAGTGAAATGGTAAACTGTAGACTGCAACATGGGTGGGCGGGACTGGAAACTTAGAGCGCAAGGACATCAGTTAATATGATGGCAGGATTCTTTGAGGGTGGTTCTGCTAATACTGTAATTTCTGGACTATTGAGCGCACCTAAATATAAGCCACGCTCGCCAAATTAAAAAATTAAATTACAATTTAATTTTACATAAATAGGCTGCACTTTTCTATAAGCCGCAGATGTTCATATTGTAACATGATATTTACACAGAAATATATATTTTTTTACTTTTAATTAAATACTTGTTGGTAACATGCACACACAGTAATTTTTTTCTGAACAGTGCCTGTAACATGGCGGATATAAAAAATACAGTAGTCTACCAGGAAGTCATTGATCTCTACACCCCAACAGAGACACCCCAACACATGTATTGGGCAGCTATGTGAGCACCTGGGTGTGACGAAGCTAAATGTTTTGGTGGCATGAAGCTCCTTTGCCTATCAAAAAATCCAGTGCTGGGCAGCGCTAATCCAAAAATTAGTTCCGCTATTTCTAACGCGCTTATTAATTTATTTAGGTCCGCAATTTCAAAAGCGCTTATGTATTAGCAAAGCTAGCGGAAGCTAAATACTAACGCGCTAACGTGCAAATGGTGAACTACTTTTTAAATCCAGCAGATTTGACCATTTCGTGAAACGGTTAAAGGTATTGTGACATGATTTTATAAATTTGAATATTTGTCAGAACATATATATCTTATATCATTGAGCTCTGTTCGTTTTTGCAAAATAAATTATAAATATATTAAATTTTTATTCCAAGTTATGGTAGTTTTTTTCTCTGGGATACGCCCCTAAAAATCTGCGCATTTCCGCAAAAACTTCATTGTGACGTGCCTACGTGACTACGGGAAGGCACGCTCCAACGTGCATTTAAATAATAATGGGGAGCATGTCCGATTGCGTCTGAGATATATCATTTTAAGACAGTAAATCATCCAAAACTCTCATTAATGAACCCTCCCTGAATAAAAAGAAACTACAGATGTTACCTGATCGCGCAGACATAATTTAAAAATACATTATTAGCAACGTGTTTGCTCCGGGCTCTCGGCTAATGTTTCTTAGCAGCCATCTTGGCAAACAGAGTCCCTGACACCGGTCACGTCTGAGATATATCATTTTAAGACAGTAAATCTTCCAAAACTCTCATTAATAAACACTCCCCGAATACAAAGAAAACAACAGATGTTACCTGATTGCGCTGACATAATTTAAAAATACATAAATAGCAACGTGGCCTGTACTGTATCTCGGCTAGTGTGTTAGCTGCTACCTCGGCTTTTTATTACCGGTTGCGTCAGCGATATATCATTTTAAGACAGTAAATCATCCAAAACTCTCATTAATATCCCTCCCCGAATAAAAAGAAAACAACAGATGTTACCCGATTGCGCTGACATAATTTAAAAATGCATAAATAGCAACGTGGCCTGTACTGTATCTCGGCTAGTGTGTTAGCTGCTACCTCGGCTTTTTATTACCGGTTGCGTCAGCGATATATCATTTTAAGACAGTAAATCATCCAAAACTCTCATTAATATCCCTCCCCGAATAAAAAGAAACTACAGATGCAGACATAATTTAAAAATACATTATTAGAAAAGTGTGTGTGCTACTGATTCGGCTAGCTTGTTAGCAGCGAACATAAATAATCTGCCGTGATAATTGGCTTCATACACTCACAGTGTATAAAGTAAAACAACATGAACTCACGTAAAATATATAGTTTAGAATCTAAAACACTACACACCTCCGATTATGTTTACACAAAGACTTACTCATCTCCTGGACAGTCTTCCGATGGTCCCTGCGTTGTTTGCATGGTAGCTCCTGTGGGACTTTCTTCTGTAGATTTTCTTTTAAAAATAGTAGGAATAGCATCCGGTTTTAAAAGTCTTCTGAATCTTACTGGTAATCCTAAAGATTCTTGTAAACCAGGTCTTTCCAGATAACAATCGGCAGTAAAATGGTCGCTGCAGACATACGAGTAGGAACCCACCGGTCCTTGTCTGGTCCATTCTGATTCTTGTCGAAGTTTCTCATCTTTTGGAAATTTGTGAAGAATCACTTGTTCACTGCTGATATTAGAACACACAAATGCGCTACAACGTGACGGCATTTTTCAAGTTACACAAAAAAAAGAGCCGATCTTTCAGGAAATGAAATCTATGGCAAGCAGTTAACACACAAAACAAACGGGCAAGGCTCTGCCTTCTGCCCGTTGTGACGTTGATGACTGGCGACGACGACTGGTGATGACGTATTGCGGAAATGCGCGGAATTTTAGGGGTGTATCCCAGCAAGTACCAGAGAAAAACATTACCATAATTTAGAATAAAAATTTTACATATTTATAATTTATTATGCAAAAACGACCAGAGCTCAATGATATAAGATATATATGTTCTGACAAATATTCAAATTTACAAAATCATGTCACAATACCTTTAAGCTCAGAAAAACCTTGTGCTATAAAGTCAGCTAAGAAATATATTTTTTCTCAGCAAAGAAATAATTGTTTTTACCGTGTTTTCTTGTAAAGTCCTTCGCTTCTGTGGCCGTCGCCATTTTGAACAGGGCAAATGAGGCGCTGACGCGTCGCGTAAGCCGCTGAGAAACATCCATAAGTTCACCCTCCATGTTAAAAACTCTTCGTCTGACTCTTCGAAAACAAGCAATAAGGCTGCAGAGTAACACACTGGCTGCTAACTGCTATAGAGAGAGCGCTCTCTGTAGCTCCGCCTTAGGGCGGGGACCGCTTTTGTTCACGGACCACATCCGGCGCTGACAGGCTATGGTCCGTGAGCAGTTATCCGGTTGATTTAAAGGTTCAGTATGTAATTTCTGGAACACGCTGGAACTTAGGAAAATTTTGAACAGAGACACGTTTCTGGTCCCTCCTCCTCAGAGCCATATATGGCTCTTGCTTGCTCTTGCCCTAGCTCTGCTGAAATCCAAATTCAAGCTCTGTTTTTATTGGCTGATTCAAATTCAAGCTCTGTTTTTATTGGTTGGTTACAAAATCTGTTTTTATTGGCTGGTTAATTAATGGTGGGTCACTGTGGCTTTTTAGAAATGCTTTTAGAGAAGCAAGGGGACAATAGTTTTTTTCAGAGATTACTTGTCTAAAATCAGTATGTCAGGAGGTAGTGACAGAGTGAAGAGATATGTTAAAAATATGTTGTTAGAAAAGTTACATACTGAACCTTTAAGAACCCGTAAATACGTTTATTCATTTTTACTGATAGATAATTAGTTATTAGCGGTACTGCATTTTAAATAAAAATAGTGCAGATCCGCTTATGAATTATAAAAGTTAGTCAATCCGCTATAACGCTAACAAATTGTTTAGGTCCGCTATAAGCAGATTAGCGCTTTAGCGCTCCCTAGCGGTCTGGCGCCCACCTTTGAAAAAATCCATAAATTAGCCGCAGCATTGTATAAGATGTGGTGCTCAAAGCGTGCGAAAAAAAGTAGGGTCTTATAGCCTGGAAATTACAGTAGTTATTTACTTACTGTAGGAGAAAATGGTTTTCTCTAGGGGTGAGGGTCCTATAGTTCCAGTAGTTGTATGAGGAGATCCCAGGGAGGTTGCAAGGATGAGTGGGCAGGTGGTGGAAGGCGATGAACGACTGGAGAAAGCACTAGGAGGTTCACGATGGAGAAACAGGGAGGTCCAGGACGCAGGAGAAACACAGGAGTAGAGGCTGTAAATGCAGGAGCAAGGTACTTGTTTTCACAAAACTATAGGAACAAAAAATGTGGCCAGGAACACAACTACCGCTAAGCAGATAATGCACCAGCATCAAGGAGAAGTCCTCACTGCCATATACTGTACTCCTACATCTCATTAAAGAAATGGTCCATTAAGAAATGGTCCACAGGTGTGAGGCTGTTGGCGCCATCTGGTGTTGAAGAGCTGTAGAAATAAAACGCTGGAACTCCTACAACCAGCAGTTTTTAGGCATGAAAGAATTTTGTTATGAGGTCACCAGAAGGCAAAAATAGAATGACAATTACTGTGAGAACAACAATTTATTTAGCATTTCCCTTATTTTGACAGTTTAAGAAAAATCAATCATCAGCATGAGCAGAACAAAACGGGTATGTACGGTACTTGTTGGAAAGCACTGAATGTGTAAAATTTTAATATCAGGTGTCAGCACATCCTTAAAGAGTCTTAATTTAAATAAAAAATAAAGTAATACATTTAATATCTGAAATTAAGACCTTAATTTTTTTTAAATTCATTTAAAAATGAGTACCATAGGTTGGTCTAAATATGTTACTCAAGGTTCTTGAATTTAGTCAGAACAGGGCTATTTAATCTCATGTGTCAAAGTTCATGCTCAATAATCCTGGGGCCTCATGTATCAAAGACTTGCGTGGATTTCTTACTGAAAAGTGACGTACGGTCAAATCCGGAAAAGTGTCTACGCACAAAAAATCCAGATTTATCAAGCTGTGCGTACACCTGAATCCACGCACATTCCTTTTGTACATCACAATGAACGTGGAACTGAGCGCACGTGAGACACCTCCCCTGACACGCCTTCATTTACATATGTTAAACAGATGCAAATTACTTCCTGCATGTGTGAAGGACATGTTTGTTTGATCCCTGCGCGATCAGAAATGATTTCTAGATTCAGGAAAACAATGGATTTAATATAATATGAGTGAGGACAAACATCCTAAGTAAGAATAGTAATAAACTGTGTTCATCACGCAAAGAACGAGTGATTGTGTGCCGGTATTCGTGTGCGCGCACGCTGCTGTCAGGTGCGCCACCGGCTCATTCATTCATTCTGAGTGAAAATATTAACTTTGCGCACGAGTTAATTACCATAATTACTGTAAACACAGAGGAACTTACTTGGATGTTTGCTAGAACATAGATCTTCGTTTATTTAATAGATGATATGAAGAAACGAGTCTCTGCGTCTCAGTGGAGACTTTTCATGACATGACGTGATGTTGGAGTCTCCAAAGCGCGCGCTGCAGCCTTGTGCGCAATCTGTTTGTCTGTGAAGCTTTTACTCCCATACAAGTTATAAATGGTGTACTTTCACGTGTCATTTTGGAGACATCTACAATAAACACAGATAATGACACACCTCCACTGCCGTGTAACACCGGCGAGGGTGCACGCGCGCTCAAAGCGCGACCATAACTCAGCCTTTGGGATCATATGGATGAGACCATTCCATTGGACATGAATCGGCTTTGTGTGGACTGGACTGGCACAGCCCTGATCGACCTGCCAGCTCCCTCTAAGCTCCTGTGGAACCCCAGTTTCTGCACGTGCACGCGTGATGCGCGGCCCCTGTGTTGCGCCAGTGCGCAGCAGTGCCAAACTGAAAAATGATTATTTCTGAAAACGGCTGATAAGCCATATCCTAGATCAGAGAATTATATCTGTTTATAAATAAATGCTCTGCGTGTTACACTATCTATATCCTCCAGTAAGGCTGAATGTATCCGTTCCTGTTACATTTATTTTTTGCACAACTTTGCGCGTCCATGTGGATGTACTTGTTAATCGTGTGTTTGGTGGGAATATTAATCATTTTCACATCATGAACAGTTAATAGTAATAATAATAATAATAATAATAATAATAATAATAATAATAATAATAATGAATTCAATTTATAACGCACCTTTCATTAATGGAAATCTCAAAGTGCTACAAAGTGCAACAGAATTAAATGTCGATAAAACAAATAATAAAACAGTTAAAATCAACAACAGTATCAACTAAGATCAAAAGTAGAATCATGAGGAGGAAGAGTATGCTCGGTTAAAAAGAAAGGTCTTCAAGCCGCTCTTAAAGTCAACCACAGACTGTGGGGCTTCAGTTTCTCTGAATCACCTGTAAGTGTCGCCAAAGGAACAAGAACCACAGAAACGTGCGTACGCCTGCTCGGGAGCTTGCGTGGATATGTACCTGGATGCGCATATATTCACGTTCAGTTCAGTTTTGATACATACGGGGTTTTGCGTGGAAAGTGACGTGCGCAATGTTTTTGTGCGCACGCACGGTTGATACATGAGGCCCCAGGTATCCAACAAAGTTCAGTCAGGTCCTGTGGACAGTTTTTTGTTGTTATTATTGATATGTTTCATCCTTCATCCAAAGGACTTCATCAGTCCGAGGAGCCACAACAAACTGGGTCCCACAAGCAGCATACTCACATTGTGGACCAACCAGTTTGCTGGTGATTACAAGTATATGTTTTTTCTTTTTTCTTGCGGGACTTTTCTGTCAGTCAAACGTTTTACAGTGGGTTGTGAGCAGACTTCTTCCTTGCATTCTGAACTTGCGTTTTCTTTTATACAGTCGATGGTTCAAACCGACCGGCTCGAGGCAACTGAGGCTACTTTACAGTATATAGCTGCTAATATACAGTATATATATGCTTGCTAACTAGCTATTTTGTGACTAAATCTTGGGTAAGTGGAAATTCATCAACAGTTGGATGGACGGCGTCTGTTGTTGCAACTGTCTCACGTCTGTTGCCATCCCAGACAAGGCCATGTGCATTCTGTGCAAAACATTCAAGCTTGACTCTATTAGTGGAACAAATTTTTCATTTAGCAGATTAGCATTTTTGCTAACTTTGGAAACTGTTAGAATTAGTTTCCGCTAAATTAGATTTCGCCGTCAGCTAAAAAAATTCACATGCTTCTTCATGTCTTTTGTGGGCGTGTCTTGAAGAGTCCATTAAGCTTGATTTATACTTGACGCGTCGCGCCGTGCGCGAGGGGAGCGCGCCAGAAGTGACGCAATATCGCAGTCCCCGCCCCCTGCGTGTTGGCCCCGCGCGACGTCTTGGCGCGTGTCGCACACCTCCGAATTTTTGAAACTCCGCAAGCCTAGTGCGCGCGCCACACCGTTGACTTTTGCCGTTGACGCCGTGGACTGGGCTTTCAAAGAACAGCACTTTGCCATGCTCCGCCGTGCGTCAACTATAAACAACGTGGCGAAACTATGAACGCAGCGCCGCGCACCGCGCTCCAGCTTGCGGACCAAAGCGCGACTATAACTCAGCTTTTAGGCATGCTATTGGCTTAATACCTGTACACATGACAAGACGTGATTGGTCGACGCAGCTTCAGTTGGAAGGAGAAGAAGACGTGTGACACAACAGTAGTCTTAGCAGTTAGCAATTTAGTGTTTGTTTACACTATTTTTTTTAACCTGTTTAGAAGTTTAGTGTATATATATA
>JBBPBX010082786.1:4402-15664 GCA_038048925.1 Garcialebias charrua | reverse complement strand
AGTTCCTCAAGGATCGATATTGGGACCTAAATTATTTCTATTATATATAAATGATTTGGTAAATGTTTCTGGACTCATTAAGTGTATTCTTTTTGCTGACGACACTACATTTTTTGGTGTTGGTAATGATATCAAACAGACTTTGAAATTAATGATGACTGAACTTGTTAAAATTAAGAATTGGTTTAAAATTAATAAATCGACGTTAAATCTGGATAAAACAAGTTACATGATGTTTAGTAACAAAAACACATCAATTGATGTACCATTTCTAATTGAAGACTGTGATTCATAGAGTTCATGAGGTGAGGTTCTTGGGTGTCATCATTGATGATAAATTGTCTTGGAAACAGCATATACGTTTTGTTAAAGCGAAAATATCCAAGTCCATTGCTATATTTTACAGAGTCAGAGATCTTTTGAATAATAAGGCATTAATTTTGTTGTATAACACATTCCTTGTTCCACATTTAATTTATTGTGTTAGCGTTTGGGGAAAAGCGTGTAAATCAATTACAATGCCTATTTTTATTTTACAGTACTGTACAGAAAAGAGTTGTTAGACTTATTACAAGAAATCAGTATACGGTAGTCATCCATCAAATGTATTATTTTGTCAAACGAAACTGTTGAAGTTTTATGATTTAGTTGATTATAATATTTTGCTGGATATGTATAGAGCACAGAATGATACACTTCCTTCAAATATTCAGAGGCATTTTATCAAAAGAACGAGTTGTTACCATTTAAAGGGGAAATATATATTTGTAAAGCCACAAATTAGAACAAGTTTGAGGGGAAGATCAGCCATGGTTCATGGAGTTGGGTTGTGGAACGATTTGGAGAATGATGTTAAAGAGGCTAAATCAATGGCAATATTTAAGAGAATGATTAAGTTTAAAATGTTAAAATCCTATATCTCAATTAGTTTAAGTTAGAAATTGTATGTTGTATTGGAGGTTAAAAGCTTTGTTCATTTCTTTTGGAAATTAAAGAAATTGGTTGTATGAATTGTTTGTTAGAAAGATAAGGGGCAGATGAAATAAGAATTTTTTTTCTTCAGTCTGCTGCCTTTCATTTTATACTTGTGTTTTTTTCTTCTTTTATGTGTATATTGTTATATATTTTATAATTATAAAATGAATGAATAAATACATTTATATCAAATCAAATCAAAATTTCCACTCCAGATGTTTCAGTTCTAGAACATGGCTGGTGCTGGAACTGGTTCTTTTAAAATACAATTAAGAACCTGTTAGCTTCCCATAAAGTGAACTGTGAGCCACACTCGAGTGTCACATGAAAAATCTCTTCCAGTAAATGATTGATCCTTCCTCTGTTGCATTCTGGGTAGAGGATCAAAGTGCAGAAAGAGACGTTATCTCAGATCACAGAGCTTGTGTCATTATGTTTGACAAACAGGGGCAATTCTAGAATCTGATTTTTAGGGGTGCTAGGCCGCAGCGATGACCATGGCTCTTGGTTTGAACAACGCGATGACCATTGGCAACTGAAGCATTTGTAATGTGTGCGTGTGATGGGGGTTCTTGGGGTCCTCCCCAGAATTTTTTTAATTAAAGTTGATGCCATTTCCTGCATTCTGGTGTATTTTAACAGTTGTTTAACATCATTTACAAGTAACACTTGATTCAATAACTATATTGGTGTTAATGGCACAACAAGACCTGCCTGACCAACAGTTCTCCTTGTGTGAACAGACCACGCTCCACAAATGAGTGTCATTTGTCCGTGAGGGGGAGTTGAACAGCTGAGTTTTGTCCAGAGGTGGCTCTCCTGTGTTGGGACATTCGTCTGTGAATAGGCTGTTTAGTTTCTCCAATGTAGAGGTCTGGACAGTCCTTGCTGCACTGGACGCTACACCACTCTGTTTGTGTGTGGGTGTTTTGTCCTTAACACCCACACACAAACAGAGTGTGTGTCTTCTCTCAGCCTTTAAAACCTGAACCTCACTCTCTGCTCTTTGAATTGAGAAAGCTCCTTGGATGAAGAGCAAAAAGTCTATTCAGCTGCATTGTGGGTAATTTTACATTCCTGGTTGACATACGGATCATTCCAGATCATTCCATCCTGCACAGCTGGCATGGCTCAGGGTGAACTGGCTCAGTCCTAAACAGTTTGCCAGCTCCCCCCTGAATGACCCTGTTGCTATAGAAACCCCAGTGTGGTCAGCAGCTTTATGTGCACTTGCAGTGCATGGCTCCTCACTGTGTCGTGCTCCAAGAATGGCGGCAGCTCGAAGCACAGTTCCCAAAAGATTGACCTTGGAAGACTTAAATGGCTGATGAGCCAGTCGTCATCGTGGTCCAGAACATCCTCTCTGTCTCTGAGTGTTGCTCCATTTATGGGCCGATATGGTGTAGGGGCAAGGCAGCTGACTCCGGACTCTAAGGTCCTGGGTTTGATCCCCAGTCATTGCACATTTTGTGGTGTCTCTGAACAGGACACCTTATCTCTGGTGCTTTCCATAGCAGCCCACTGCTCCATCTGTGGTGAATGGGTTAAAAGCAGATAGCCAACTTCGCCATTGTATAGGAACATACAATGATGACAACACATAACACATTATTATTATTAAATCCTCTAATAACACTAAAACTGTTGGTGTTAAAGGGAATTAACCGGGGATTGAATCCAGCACCTTCTTGCTGTGAGGCAACAGTGCTAACCACTGAACAATCATGCTGACATTATACTGTATGTGATGTTCAAAAGCAACTAAGCAAAGTTGTGGTGAGGTGGCCTGGTTCAATGCACGATTACTTCATTCTGATGAGCAACATGGTTAGAACATACTACAAGCTGGCATGATGCAGGATGGGAGCTTCTTGGTGACTAAATTTATTGAATAATTCTGATATTACTATCTTCCGGCGTGGAAGAGGCAGCAGCTTTTTCTTTTCGCTCCTTCCCTACCCGACCTTCCCCCCGCTGCGCGGCTTCTTGTCTTGTCTGCAGCTCCTCAGGAAAGCACCTCGAACGCAAATTGAGATGGATTGGGTTGTATGGGCAATCAATTCTATTGACAAGATTTTTTTCTACAAAAAGGCAAGGCACGGGGGAGCCGGCCCATCCCCCGCAGACTGACCGGGAGGATACGTCATGGATTCCTGGAGCGGATGGATGGTGACGCGTCTCTCAGTGCTCTGTGGAGGACGTGAAGAATTTGGATAAATTGGATTTATGATGGCAGGCGCTTTGCTTTTTGATGTTTGTGGAGCACTGGCCTATCGGAAAATGAGGGAGACTTCAGCAGGACTTAATGTCATGTCGGAGCACCCGAGTCTGATCCGCGCCATGACCTCCATAAATCAGTTGTTTTACGAGCTAATCCGGAAGGTGGACACGATCTCTGAGGATCGCAGACCACCCGCATGGCTTGGGACTCTGGACGCTGGTCAACATCTGAGGGGTCATAGCTTGGATCAGTGAAAAAGTTCCCGAATTGGATCATATTTGAATCAGAGTCACCCTTACAGGACTCAAGGCTACAGAAATTACATTGTGTGCCTGAAGTGGAAAATATTTATGTTATCCCTATCTGACTTCCCAAAACAGCCTTGGAAAGGTTGGATATCAAATTTCTCCTGAGACGTGTTTACTGAGGACACCAGCTGCTAACTAACTATCGCTACCCCCCTCCCCCTCGGATAACTTTTCTGTGAGCGTTATCGGAGGCCGGCTGGGTACATCTGCAGAACTGTTTGCTATCTGAAAATGGCTCATGGACAGAAATCTCACTGCCTCGACCTCAATATGCATATGTGATTTGTCCTAAATATGCTTTCTGGTAGAGTTTTTTGATTTCTCATATGGTATCTCAACAGGCAAGATGTGAAAGATCTTTTTTGTAATACCACTATTTATCCTCATGTATCTACCCCTCTTTTCATATCTAAGATTGTGGCGGCGCGGTTTAATTACTACTGCGGCTTCGTGCACTTGCCCTATCTTAAGACAGATGTGCGTAATCAATTATTTTGTTTTGTGCCCCGGTACAATGACAATGTCAATAAAGATATATTCTATTCTATTCTATTCTATTCTATTCTATTCTATTCTATTCTATTCTATTCTATGATGTACATCTAGCCTATGTGTCCCCACATGTCAACCTGTCTCCAACATATCATCACTAGTCTGACATGATGTGCTGTTTAGGTTTGAACCCACATGCACGAAAGCAGGAGGACTCAGTAATAAAAAAAAAAATATTAATTATTTATTTAACAAAAACAAAGTGCTGGTGGGGCAACAAAACTTACTGAGATCAGGAGTGTATGACAGGTGGAGCAGACAGATCACAACTAGGGTTGAACGAGTATCGGTACACAATTTATTAACTCGGCATTAACATACTTTCATTCTTGTTAGGTCTAAATTGTTTGTAATTTTTAACTGGCTGTTTTTTATTGTTGTTGTTTTTTATTGTTTGTTTTTATTTCTGTATTGTTCAGCACTTTGTGCACCTTCTGGCTTCTGAAAGGGGCTCTATAAATAAAGATTGATTGATTGATTGATACTAAAGCTTGAGTAGAACTCGAGTAGTTGATGATGTCATAGGATCTTAATATGCAAAAAAAAAAAAAAAAGCCAAAAAAATAAGTCATTTAATATTTACCAAAAAAAAAAAGACCAACAAAACACTAGGAGTGTACATTATGCTGGTCTACCTTTTATCATATTGCAGATAAGTCACAGGAAAACCAAAACTACTAGTTATTATTATTAAACTGCAAAAGTGAAAGAAACATGTCAAAAACGAAACCAAAAACAGTGGGGCAGTCAACCACCCCGCACCGCCCGCGGTGCTGCGCATTAGGTTTAGTTTTAGAGATAATTATGTTTATAGTTTTTTTAATAGGTTTAGAGATTCATATTTTTTGCTTTTTCTTTGTGAAACAAGATCAGTGGAAGCTGGTTCTGGTTCGGTTGATTGGGCCCAGTGCTACACTATATTCTGTGACCTGCAACAGTGCATGCAACACCGCCCACTATGGTCACAATATACGGTGGTCACAGAATATGGTGTAACACCGGTTCGCAATGCGCTCCAAACAGGAAGTTGATTCATTTTCTGTTCTGTAACTACGACGTGATGACGTCACTACGAATACTCGATGTGAAATTAAAAAACTCTATAGGAATCGATGTGTCGATTACTCAAGTAGTCTGTTAATGCCCTAATCACAACACTGTGTTAAAGACAAAGCTCTGATAACAAGGGAGTGAAAACTGGTATACTTAATACAGACACTAATGAGGTGAGAGGAGGAACACCTGGGGTGATTGGAATTAGGATCAGCTGGGTACGGTGCCCACCGTAGGCTGGGCATGAGGATGAAGAAATAACACAGAAGTGCAGGAAAACAGAAAACAGACAGACTCATCTCAAAATCCCCCCTGGAGGGGTGGCACCGAGGGGACTGAGGGAAGAAGATGCAGGACAGAGGGCTTAAGAAGAATTACCCCAAGGACAAGAGAAGGACAAAGAAAAACTGGCAGGTAGGAACCTGTTGGGAACAATGAGAAAGGAGATGGAACACCCATGCCCAAGAGTTCAGGTGGATGGCCAGGAGACCATTCAGCATGGGGCAGGCATACAGACGGATAGTTGGGAGACCATCAAGAGGGGGATATGTGTTCAGGTGGCTGGCCAGGAGACCGTTCATTGTTTCTTAGGGGTGGTGTCCACCCTGACCTTCCCAACTTAGGCCGAAGAGATGCAATGAGGCCAGTGACCCTGCAGCGGGTTATGAGGCCAGTGACCTTGCAACAGGTGATAAGACTGGTGGTGACCCTGCAGCAGGCGAGGAGACCGTTGACCCTGCAGTAGGCGGTGAGACCATTTAACTCTGCAGCAGGTGATGAGACCGGTGACTCTGCAGCAGGCAATGAGACCAGTGACTCTGCAGTAGGTGATGAGACCTATGACCCTGCAGTAGGCGGTGAGACCATTTACTCTGCAGCAGGTGATGAGACCGGTGACTCTACAGCAGGCAACGAGACCAGTGACTCTGCAGTAGGCGATGTAACGGTGACTGCAGCAGGCGATGAGACCGGTGACGGTAGGAGACATGGCTGCCTCAGAGACAGCAGGAGGTGTGGCTACTGCAGGGATAGCAGGAGGCTTGGCTGCTGCAGAAGTGTTGCTGCTTCTAGAGCTGCAGGTGGTTTGAGGATTTCTGGAGAAGCAAGGAAATCTGGAGAAGAGAGGACCTCTGGAGAAGAGAGGACTTCTGTAAGCCGCAGGAGGTATGGCTGGGCACGGTTTCTCCACTGCGTGAGAGCCCCATCATACCTCTGGCAACTGGGGGCTCGGGTACCCCCTCAGGTGCCCCCCCCCCCCGCGGCAAAATTCTCCACCACTCCTCGTGCGTCTTGGGAGGTTCAAGTGGAGGGAGGAGCTGGAGTTCGGCAGACCTGGACTGGTTCTGCTTATGGCCCCTCTTGCAATGGTGATGAGAAGAGTGGCTGTCTGCGGAGGGATACTATGCCACAGCCGAGTCTGTCGATGAAGCAGACTTGTCGGTGACGGGGGTGACGGGCGGTAGTAGGGAGGAGTGCAGTCTCTTCTCTTCCTTCACTGCCACGTCGAACATGTCTCATATTCCCGGTATGTTGATTGATTTGGGGGAGTGGTGGCGCAGAGGTTAGAGACGGTGGGCCTGGGATAGGAAGATCGCCGGTTCAAGCCCCGGTACCGACAACATCAAAAAATGTGGGTGGAGAAAGGTGAAACACCCACACCTGCCTCCACCCTCATTTGCCCCACTCTGGGCCCCTGAGCAAGGCCCTTAACCCCCACCATCTGCTCCCTAAACAGGTCTCTCTTGAAAATGAGTTCTCGTGGCTCATTGAGACTACCTGTGAAGGGTAGAATGAATGAAGGGTGTGTAATAAATGAATGAATAAAGGGTGAATAAAGGTGAATAAAGGGTGAATGAAAAAAAAAACACCCACATTTCAAAGGAATCACTGGAGATGGCCAACACATCGAGGTAAGTGTGCAACACCTTGTGGAACTGTTGTTAATCCTCTAGGGCGAGGTCAGCAAAAAGCTGGCAGCCTCCTGGGTTTGTGTTTTGATCCAGGCTTTCTGGCATGATCTACTGTTTAGGTTTGAGCCCACTTGCAGGAAAGCAGGAGGACTCAGCAGTGGTGTGGACTGTTTTGTATGTGTAATTATTTTTTTATAGCCTTAACTTGTGTTTTTTTTTTTGTCCTTCAGGTACACCTGGACCTATACAGTACATGTATCTGGACCGACCATTCTGTGTTCCTTTGTCTCTCCTTTTTGTGCTCTCAACCAGCTGGTCAAAGCAGATGGCCGCTTGTCCTGAGCCCGGTTCTGCTGGATGTTTCTTCCTTTTAAAAGAGAGTTTTTCCTTTCCACTGTTGCCACTGTGCTTGCTCAGGATGGGAGACTGCAATGAAGCCAAGCTACTTATATGATAGATTCCTTAGATAGAGAACTTTACTAATTAGCTTTTATGTGTATGTGAATTCTCCTGTAAAGTGCCCTGAGACAACTTTGTTGTGATTTGGTGCTATATAAACTAAATTTATTTTAGTTGAGTCACATGACTTGGACTCGAGTCAGACTCGAGTCATTAATATTATGACTATATACTTGACTCAAAAAAAGTTTCAGAGATTTATGACTTGACTTGGACTTTTACACCAGTTACTTGGGATTTGACTTCAACTCCGTGAAAGATTTAAAGAATGTTGTTCGTCACTTAATCTCACCCAAATCATTGACACCCCCACCAGACCAAACAATCAATGTTCTGACAAATCTTCCATTTTAGACCTCTTTTTAAACAAATAGACCCCATAAATTTCCTGGGTTGGGTGTTTTTACGGATAGTATGAGCAACGATTGTGTTATTGGAGTTATCAGGGACACTAAAAAAAGGGACATGAAACGTTTTAGTGAACAGGCCTTCCTTTGGAACCTGTCCCATTTTGATTGCCAACATATTTTCCTAACTGATGATGTGAACACCACTTGGAACTATTATCAGAATAGTTTAATCTATTTTGTAAATAAACGTGCTCCTTTTCACCAGTCCAGAATAAAAGGAGGAGACAGCCCCTGGTTTACCCCTGAGCTAGCTGACTTCCTACACAGGAGAGAGCAGCTTTGGGCTACATCCAGACATTCTGGATCAGACAATGATTGGTTGCATTTTCGACAGCTGCAGAATGAATGAACAACTTCCATCAAAGCCGCAAAACATAACTACCTGTACTTCTTATCTCAGATCTCCAAAGATCTAAATGATCCTAAAAGATTCTGGAAAACCAACAAATCTCTCTCCAGCAGCTCTCATTCATCTGATCTGACATCACAACTTTTTGTTAACTCTGTTCCTATGTCAAATAAGCACGAGATACTGAACTGTTTCAACAGACGTTTTGTTGACTTGAGTTCCTTGTTTGCCACAGCTACTAATGGAAAACCAGCTACCGGTACTTCTCCTTTAAGCCAAACATCTACAAAGCATACCTCTCTTACAATTAAATCCTCAGTAAACCACAACTTTTCATTTTCATTGTTTTCAGTTAGCAAGGTTAATAAATTGTTAAAAGGTCTAGATTATAAAAAATCTGCAGGCCCTGATGACCTTCCACCTTATTTCTTAAGGCTGGCCGCTCATATAATTTTAGAATCAGTGTCTCACATCTTTAACCTGTCCATAAGCCAAAACACCATTCCAGATGCTTGAAAAACAACCTTCATTCTACCTTTACTAAAGGGAGGTGACCCCGCCATACTGAACAATTATTGACCAATCTCTAAACTCTGTTGTTTAGCTAAGGTCCTAGAAAAACTGCTAAACTCTCAAATCAAGAAGTATTTGGATTATTTTAACATCTTACCTCCCCATCAGTCTGGTTTCAGGAAACAACACAGCACAATGATTGCTTTTATGAAGGTTTTAATTATGTCGTTGAAGCACTGGATACTAAGGATTATTGTGCTGCACTTTACTGAGACCTGTCTAAAGATTTTGACACTGTGGACCATGACATTTCATAAGCTCTCATAAATTAGTTTCTCAGGTCACACCATTGGTTGGTTCACTAACTATCTCTCAGATTGAAGGTAATGTGTTCAGCATAATGGTACTTCTTCCAGTTATCTAACTGTTAACAATGGTGTACCACAAGGCTCAGTCTTAGGACCCACCCTCTTCACAATCTACATAGGTAATGTAGGTCAGATCATCCCTGATGCATCCTTACATTTCTATGCTGACGATACAGTTGTTTACTGTCGATCTAAAACAGTTTAAAAAGTTTCCCAAATTTTGCAATCTGCTTTTGACATCATCCAGTCAGATTTTTTCCGTCTCAAACTTGTAATAAACGTAGACAAAACCGAAGGGATGTTGTTTTCAAACACAAATATGGTCTTATAGCAGTCCTTCCTTTGACTGTATCTTTGAATGGTGTTCCTATTGAATTATTTGATTCCTACAAATACAGTACTTTGTTATCTTGGTCGATTCGCAGCCCCACGTTGAAAACTTGGCGAAGAAACTGAAAGTGCAACTGGGTTTCTTTTACAGAAATAGATCCTGTCTAGCTCTGAACACTAGGAAATGCCTTGTAATTGTGACTTTCCCTCCCTCCACTGACTATGGTGACATTATTTATATAAACGCCCCTACAAGCATCTTGCAGATGTTGGACACTGTCTATCATGGTGCTCTAAGATTCATAACTGGGTGTAACTACTGTAACCACCACTGCACTCTATATTCTGGTAATTGGTCATCCTTAACATCTCACAGATTGTCTCACTGGTACATTTTCATCTTTAAATCACTTCTTGGTCTGTTGCCTTCATACATCTCCTCCTACGTGTGAGTGCAGCTACAGCATGCGCTCCCAGGATATTATCACATGCAGTGTTCCCTCAGTGTAGGCTGAACTAGGCAAAAGGGCCTTCTACTCTGCTCCTGTTTCCTGGAATAGCTTGCAAAAAAGATCTGAAGCTCTCACCCTTGACCTCTCTGAAGTAGCTTCAAACAACTGCTAAGTTCATGGCAAAAACTAATGCAGACATGTTCCTGTGTTTAGTATTTTACATTGCTTTACAATGTAGCAGTTTTTTTTGTTTTGTTTTTTTACATAGTTTTCTTCGATTTATTTAAAAAAAAAAATCAGTTTATTAGCCTTCTTTTATGATTGTCTACTGTTGTCATTGTTGTCGTCATTGTATTTTGTTAAAAACAGGTCTCTCTTGTAAATGAGTCCTCCAGGCTTAGTGAGACTAACCTGTATAAATAAAGGTTGAATGAACTTGGACTTTGACCTGTTTACTTGAAAAGACTTGATATTTTACCCATAATCTAAAGTTTAAAACTGTGGTGAAGTTAGTTCTAGGTTGGATATTTGAGCTCCCCGGGTTCAGCGGAGTCTTCCTCTCGTTTGATCTGATGAAGGCAGTCTAATTTTGGTCATCTGCACTCAGTCTGCCCCCTACTTTGAGGCGCAATGGTTCGATTAGGGGCCGTCAATAAATTACCGAACCAAACATTCTTGAGATTTTTTTTAATAGCTTTCATGTCACGTGACCCACTGACACAAAACAGTCCAGCACAGCTAAATCACTACCTAGATATTACTGAGGAACAGAACATCCTCTTGTTCTAGGCAATGAACATGCAGACTCTTCCTTCACCGTTTCATGTGGCCACCAGAGTTTTGGCAGTGCCTGCATGTAGCGCTCCAGTGGAGCCAGTTTTCAGCTATGGCTGCATCATTCTACGTCATCGTGCACAAATGACTGACAGACTTTTGGCCAGTTTGGTCTTTTGCAAATGCAATGCAGACTAGCTAACTGAAATAAGCAAGTGCACATTCCTGTTCATTGTTCAGGTCATACTGTATATTTGTTTTGTTTCTCTCTGTTATTCACATATGGACACATACAAACATATGTTCACCAAGTGACCAGACGAGAGAGGAAATAATTTACTGTGATGGTTCTTTGTAATGTACTGTGGAAATGTCAGCACGTTTTGTCTGAACATGGAGTTCTGCTTTTGCATTTTTAACTGAATGTTTATTCTGGAAAATTGTAGTCTTGCAGCTAAGTTTTATTGAACTGTGCAACATATAGGTGCACTTTTAGAATGACGTTTTTAACACTTTAAAAGTCCAGTTGCATGTTTCAACACGATTTGAGACCAATACAGATTTAACAATAATACACTGTCTATTATT
>JBBPBX010082785.1:0-15664 GCA_038048925.1 Garcialebias charrua | reverse complement strand
CCTCCCTGCGGGCTCCATTCCCATAAAGGGAGACAATTCAACTCACTCCTTCATCTTTAAAAACTGTGTTAGGATAGGCTAAGTGCTTGGTGACTGTACAGTGTTACATTTGTTTAAAAAATAAAATAAAAAAAATTGTGATCCTACTTACGAATTTTTGACATAAGAGCGCCCCCTAGGTACGGAACTCGCTCGTAAGTCGGGGACTACTGTACCTGTATAGTTTTCGGAATGGTACTAGTTATTTGTGTATTTTAACTTATCTATTTTAAGAATATTTTACACTTCATCAAAACTATCTCGTATTTGTTTTAATACTGTGCGATAGAGAAGCAATGCATGAATGCCATGTTGGGTCAGTAGTCTAAGAGATGGCTTGGGATGCGGGAGACCGGGGTTCGATCCCTGGTCTCGGACATTTTGTGGTATTACTTTCTTTTTTTTTAAGCCTTTTGTTTTGGATAGATCGGGTGGAATAGATCAGTGCTGGGCAGCGCTAATCCAAAAATTAGTTACGCTATTTCTAAAGCACTAATTAATTTATTTAGGTCCGCAATTTCAAAAGCACTAATGTCTTATGAAAATTAGGGGAAGCTAAATTCTAAACCGCTAATTAAATTCAACAATTGCTAGCCAACAAGTTATGCAATATTTGCACTAGACTGCCAACTAGCGGTGCATGAACTGTTATACACCTTTATCCTACCTCTTAACCTCGATTCGCTCTGGATGTGATCTCCTACAATACACCTTTCGCTCATGGTCCAAAAATTTAAAAGTTGTTTAATGTGTGGATTGCTATTTCAGCTGCTTCTTTGTCTTTTTCTTTTGTTTATTGTAGATTTTTCATTAAAAATGCATCGATAAAGTAATTTTAAAACTGTTTACTGGAAAACTGAAGCACTGCAATGCATTATGGGCACATGACGAAAGCAAAGCACGAACCAAACCTTATCATGCTGTTGCTCCATTTGACCACTAGATGTCTGTCTTCATCAGCATAACAGCTTTAAATAATTTCTTTTCATTCAACTGTATTTTATTTTTATTTTATTTTTTAAATAAAATAAAAATAAAATAAAACCACAGTCCAAACAACATACAGTATTAGGAGAGATACCTTGAGTTTTTAAAACCACCAGATCATGATAAAGTGATTTCTTACCACACACCCCAACAGCAGAAGCACAATCAGAGCTCTGACAAACTGATGGAGAGCACCAACAGGTGCCACTGGTTACATCAAGAACATAAAAATACAATAAATTAATTCATTTATTTGCTCATTCTTTTGAGAATTGTGAAAAGTCTCTCCATTCTGTCTCTACTTACATTTGTTCTTCTCTCTGCTGCTTCATCTCTTCTGCTGAACTGAAATGAATAATCCTCTCTGTCCTGCTGCCTCTTTCTTCCCCGTCTCCGTCCTCTCTGATGTCCTTCTGTCCTCTACTGGTTCCCCTCAGGGCTGTGTTCTTTCGCCTCTTTTATTTATTTTATACACAAACGACTGTCGCAGCCATTTCCCTCAGCGTCACATTGTCAAATTTGCTGATGACTCTGTCATCCTGTCCCTTCTGAGCAGTGATGACCCAGACCCCGGGCCTGTGATTGGGGACTTCACAGAATGGTGTGAGTCTTCCTTTTTAAAACTAAATGTTTCTAAAACAAAGGAGATGGTAATCGATTTCAGGAAAAATTCTTCAGTAACAGCTCCCGTGGTCATTAACGGTGAAGCTGTGGAGGTAGTGCAACAATATAAATACCTGGGAACTGTTTTCGATGATAAATTGACCTTTGACCTTCACGTGAATGCACTTTGCAAAAAGGCCCACCAGAGGATGTATTTTTATCGGAAGCTTTGTGGTTTTAATGTTGATTCAACTTTTATGAGAATGTTTTATTCATGTTTTATTGAGTCTATTTTAACCTTTTCCTTCATCTGTTGGTTTGGACTTTTGACCTGTAAGAACAAAAGCAAACTCTCGGGGATTGTCAGGATGTGCAGCAAAACTGCTGGCATAGACCTAAGGAACCTCGCAGACCTACACAAGGTGAGGTCAGTGAACAAGGCCAGGCAGATTCTGGCAAACCCTGATCACCCACTCCATGACGAGTTCAGGTTGCTTCCATCTGGACGCAGGTTTCTACAACCCAAATGTAGAACAAACAGATTTAAAAACTCATTTATCCCAGTAGCAATCAGGTTTCTTAATGCACACTAATTTTAACACTGTTATTTTAATGTTTTATTGTCTTGTGTTTATATGTGTATGTGTGTGTAAGTGCATATGTATGTATGAAACTGTGCACACCTATTGACTGCAAATCTAATTGCCCCTCGGGGATAATAAAGGAACTTGAAACTTGAAACTCAGCCCTGGCTCACCCGCTGCTGCGCTTGGACCTGGAGTGTCCTCAGTGATGGAGACAGTTAGGACAGGAGGTGCAGTGGAAGGTCTGTCCTAAAACCTCGTCCATGATGACAAACCAGAGAACAAGTCACAGCAGCAGCGGCTTCCCATTAACTCCTCCTGACCCACCTGGATATTTACAGTCCTGGACAGAAGAAACATCACAGTTGGCAAAAAGAGCAACAAACATAAAAAAAAACTTTACATGTATTAACAGCTGCACGTACAAATTATATTCTTCATTACACATGCACATACTTTGTATTTATTTTTTTAGATTATCCTATATCTGTTAAGCACCTTGGTCAATGCAAGGCATTGCAGGAAGGTGCTATACAAATAAAGTTTATTATTATTATTATTATAACTTCAATTCAAAGACCACATCAACAGTACAGGTCAAAGTTACAGATCAAGTTTAAAAGTGCACTTCCAAGTTGTATCCAAGTTTAATTCATATAAGAGTCAATTAAGCTTAATTTACTTCAATATTGTTTCAAAAAACAAATAGTAATTTCTTTTTTGTTGCGCAACCGAAAAATAAATTAAACCAATTCCAAAATTCTATAGGCAGTCAACAGATTTAATGAAAAGTAACTAAAATGATCCTAAAAGGATGAAATTACAAAAATCAAAGGATTTATTTAATACTTTACGTACATATATTCTATTCGGCCACGAAATTAACAAAATGAGAATGATCTTTTAATCCCTAAGACCACTTTTAAATCTCAAATACACGGGCGTGTCGCCACCGCATTTCTACATAAAAGGAACCCAAATACATAAAACAAACGACTCACTGTCGAGTGGTTGACACAAAACACACAATACAATCCTCCGACCGCGTTAATTTGGCTTGATACTGCGGGGTTCTCTGCGGATTTATGAAGAGACCGAGCACAACCAGCTAGCCACAAAGTTAGCACCCGAGTTCACCCCTGACCTGGAAGATGTCAAGATGGAATCGTCCATTTTTAGTAGGGGGATACAGAAATCGATCGGTTTTTGTATTGCGTTTTTAATGATCGTTTTCATCGTAACTATAATTATTTTTATGTTAAATGTACATTAACAAGCAGCAGCAATGTTAGTGATGTAGGTGACTGGCCGGGGCGGGGCGGGGCCGGGGCCCATGCTGATTGGGGGCCCATTCATTTGCCTACATGGTAGATCCACGTCTGTTCTCCCCTCTGCTCCCTCCCCCCCTCCGACCCTCCTCTCTGCTCCCTCACCAAGGGGGGGAAGTAAACAAGCAGCTACGGAGCCAGCATAAGAGCCCGTAAATAAGTTTTTTTCGTTTTTACTGATAGATAATTAGTTATTAGCGGTACTGCATTTTAAATAAAAATAGCACAAATCCGCTTATGAATTATAAAAGTTAGTCACTCCGCTGTAACGCTGATAAATTGTTTAGGTACGCTATAAGCGGATTAGCGCATTAGCGGTCCCTAGCGGTCTGGCGCCCACCTTTGTTAACCATATTGCTCTAACATTTGCTATATTTTCAAAACTTAACCTAATATGAAATATACAGACTTCACAGTCTTAACCATATTGATTCACATTTAGTAAATATTTAACAAAATTTCAAAACCTGTGCAAACCTGCCTAAAAACTTTTGAACTGTAATAATTTGTAAACATAAATTGTATAATTTAGAACTGGCTCCAGGTGATGTGTCTCATCTGGCCTCTTCAAGCTGTTAAAAGACAAATTACTTTATGTTTTTCTGTACAACTTGTCTATATAAGTTTTAAGACAAGAAAGTTAATTCTCAATAGTCCAGGTATCAAATCCGCTCATTCTACCAGTTTGCTACAGCAAACTGGTTGGTCCACATAAGTTGCGTACTTGGTGGGTTAACTTCAGTGTGCTTTGGACTACTCTGACTGAGGAAGCCCTCTGGAGTGAGGGTGAAACGTTTCTACAAAAAAGAAACTGTCCAGATGAACTGATTGAGAATGAGCGGATATATAAGTTTTAGTTTTTTTTTTTTTTCTTTCGGCTTTTTTTCCCTGCGTTAGGGGTCGCCACAGCGAACTAGTCGCACGAAGATTTGGCAGTTGTTTTTACGCCGGATGCCCTTCCTGACACAACCACAGACCACCGAGCAACCACAGTCCTCTGTGTGGAGCAGAGAGCTGATATCTAGGGTTCCCGGGGGAGCAGATGGTGTGGGTTAAGGGCCTTGCTCAAGGGCCCAGAGTGGGGCAGATGAGGGTGGAGACAAGTGTGACCGCTTCACTTATCCCACCCATATCTTTGATGTTGTCGGTACCGGGGCTTGAACCGGCGACCTTCCGATCACAAGCTCACCTTCTTAACCTCTGCGCCACCACTCCCACTAGTTTTAGTATAATATGAGAAAAAACAAAACAGTTACCCGGCAGCTGCATCAGAGCTTCTCCCACCCGTTGTTTCATGGTGAAGTTGTGGTGCTGCATTTTTGCACAAAAAAAACAAGTTACGTGGAGGAATAACTTAAGTTGGGTCCAGCTTATCCTTATCAAAAATAAACCCTAACCCCCCTGAGCTGTTTGCTTGTAATTCCTTTATGATATAGCAGGAGATGGAGAGAGAAATCTTCACAGCTGTTGGAGAATCAGCTGGAAGTTTGTTGCAGAGCTCAATGGGGCTGCTTTCATTTTCCGTGCATTTTGTCGCATTTCCAAAATACTGTCCCACAATTTTATTTGACACGTTTTGCAAACAACAATGCTCTTGTTAAGCTCTGTCTTCCCCCAGAACATTGTAGGATCTGAAATGATTTTTAAAGACAAAGAAGCAAGTTGACTTGCGCTGTCTCCCTCCTCCATGTTAGCAGGCTCCATTCAGATAAGGGAGCTGGCTAACTAGCTTGCTGTACGGTGGCTTACACGGCCAAAATTCTGCGGCGGCCGAGCCGGGAGTAAGAGCAGAAAAAATATAAAACTTAAACACATTTTAAAATCGATTTATGGGCCTTTAGAATCGATTCAGCATTGCCAGAACTAAGAATCTAGATTCTTTTTTAAAAAATAATTTTTTTCTGCACCCCTAGAGATTAATTTTTTTTTGCTTTTTGTTCATGAAACAAGGTCAGAGGAAGCTGGTTCTGGTTCGGTTGATTGGACCCGGTGTTACACCATATTCCGTGACCTGTAACAGTGTATGCAACACCGCCCCCTATGGTCACAATATACAGTGGTCACAGAATATGGTGCAACACTGGTTCGCAACGAGCTCCAAACAGGAATTTGATTCGTTTTCTGTTCTCTAACTGCGACGTGATGACGTCACTACGAATACCCGACGTGAAATTTAAAAACTCAATGGCTGTCCTAGGTAGGGCTGTGCGATATGACGATATATATCGTGGGGACGATAGAAACGTGTCTATCGTGCTACTTTCCTTCTATCGTCTCTATCGTGATAAATAAGAATAAAAAAATAACTGTCGCAAAGAAGCTTCATATGGGGTTTTGCGAGATGACGGCGCTGCTTTATGTTTGACGCACGCGCGGGTTTGCGACACATGCTTTACGTTGTTAAACTCGAGAGCAACAGAGCCGCAGGCGCATGAAGCCGGTGTCTCAACAAGGAGAAAACAGCTGCACAGGCAGCCCAAGAAGAATAACTTTTACCAAAAAGAGGGGGAAGCTCACCTTGTTAGCTTCCATTATTTCGCTCCGCTGAAACTCGGAGACAAAATGGGTCCAGAGGACACGAACCCAGAGTCCAACCGAGTCCGAACTCGGGTCCAGTTAACCAATACAAAACAGACCAGAGACACAACAGAACCGCAATCAAACGCAACGTTTTCTCTTTTCTGTTTCTTGCTTTGTTTACTCAAACTTCAGAGCGGATTTCTTCTTCGTGAGTTTCATTAGCAGCTGTTGTTTTACCGCCACCTGCAGGAAAAATTTGGACCAAAGTAGAAAAGGAGTTGTTGTTTGTTTGTTAGTTTATTCATTTTATAATATGAAATACAACAATTAACGTATTCATAATAGAAAAAAAATAAAATGAAAGGTAGCAGATGAAGAATAAATCTTATTAAATCTGCTCCTTATTCATCTAATAACAGTTCAAACAATATTTTCTATAATAACAAAATAAGTAAATAACTCAGTCAATTTTCAATTCACATATATCACACATTAAATTAGATTCATTTATATTTTTTTAGCAATTCATTTTTTACCAGTTTCTTAAATACAAGGAATGATTTGGCTTCCTTAACATTTGTCATTTGGCATTAAGTCATTCCATAATCGTACTCCTTGAATTAAGGTAGATCTTAGGTAGATCTAGTTTCTACTTTGGTCCAAATTTCCTTGTTCTTTTTGTTCACATTCTTATAATTGTAACTATCTGTAGTAAAATAATAAAATAAAAAAACTTTGGTCCAAATTTTTCCTGTACACACACACACACACACACATCGTGTTGTATATATCGTGATATATATCGTTATCGTGATATAAAAAAGTCCATATCGTGATATATGATTTTTTCCATATCGCCCAGCCCTAGTCCTAGGTATGGATGTGTAGATTACTCGAGTAGTCTGTTAAAGCCGTAGTGTGTGTTGCAGTAACATTGTTCATGTTGCAGTAACATTGTTCTTAATGTACACGTGTTTCAGTGGTTCCTGCTTCTTTTTCTTTTTAGAGCTCCTCAAGACTGAAGGGCTGATGTGGACCAGCAGAACCCAGATCCTCTTATCATAGAGTGGAAGAAAAGACCCTTGGACCAGTATGGTGGGAGATCAACTCAATATGGAGGAGACCAATATAAGGTTTTTGGTCAATACAGTTTCTTAAAACAGTGAAGAAGATAAAAAATTTTTTTAACAGGAATCCAAATTTAAAGACTCAAAAAAGTTAGTTCCAGCTCTTCAAAGACTGATGTTAATGAGGAAGATGAAGAGGATGGTGAAATGACCAGGCCTGACTTTCTGCTAAATAACTCATCAGACTCTGAATCAGAATGTGAAGACAGTAGGAAAGACTGGGAGGAGAGCAGGGCTCCTGAATCAGAGGTAAAAACTGTCCACAAATCTTTGAGCTGTTCTGAGTGTGGTAAGCAGTATGTCAGTAACCGGACTCTTCAAAGACACATGACAAGTCATTCAGGAGTGAAGTCTTCAAGCTGTCTGCTTAATAAGAAATGTGTTGGAGAGAAGAAAAATGTTAAGTCACGCAGGAAAGTCCAGGCAAGACCAAAATCAATAAGCTGTGATGACTGTGGTAAAATATTTACTTTCAAATCACATTTAAACACACACATGAGAGTTCACACAGGAGACAAGCCGTTTCCTTGTGAACTTTGTGGAAAAAGATTTAGTCACAAGTCACATTTAAATTCACACATGACAGTCCACACAGGAGACAAGCCTTTTCCTTGTGAACTTTGTGGACAAAGATTTAGTCATAAGTCAAATTTAAACAGACACATGAGAGTCCACACAGGAGACAAGCCGTTTCCTTGTGAACTTTGTGGAAAAAGATTTAGTCACAAGTCACATTTAAATTCACACATGAAACTCCACACAGGAGAAAAGCCGTTTCCTTGTGAACTTTGTGGACATAGATTTAATCAGAAGGCAAGTTTAGACCAACACATGAGAGTCCACACAGGAGAAAAGCCGTTTCCGTGTAAACTTTGTGGACAAAGATTTAGTTATAAGACAAGTTTAAATGCACACATGAAATTCCACACAGGAGAAAAGCCGTTTCCTTGTGAACTTTGTGGACAAAGATTTAGTCATAAGACCAATTTAAAGTCACACATGAGAGTCCACACAGGAGAAAAGCCGTTTCCTTGTGAACTTTGTGGACAAAGATTTAGTCATAAACCACATTTAAACAGACACATGAGAGTACATACAGGAGATAAGCCGTTTTCTTGTGAACTTTGTGGACTAAGATTTAGTGAGAAGACAAGTTTAAACTCACACATAAGAGTCCACACACGAGACAAGCCGTTTCCTTGCAAACTTTGTGGAAAAAGGTTTAGCCAGAAGGCAAATTTAAATACACACATGAGAGTTCACACTGGAGAAAAACCGTTTCCTTGTGAACTTTGTGGACAAACATTTAGTCAAAAAAAACATTTAAATAGACACATGAGCGTACACACAGGAGACAAGCCGTTTCCTTGTGAACTTTGTGGACAAAGATTTGGTCACAAGTCACATTTAAATTCACACATGACAGTCCATACAGGAGACAAGCCTTTTCCTTGTGAACTTTGTGGACAAAGATTTAGTCAGAAGACAAGTTTAAAATCACACATGAGAGTCCACACAGGAGAAAAGCCGTTTCCTTGTGAACTGTGTGGAAAAAGATTTAATTGGAAGGCAAGTTTAAACTTACACATGAGAGTTCATACAGGAGACAAGCCGTTTCCTTGTGAACTGTGTGGACAAAGATTTAGTCACAAGTCGCATTTAAATTCACACATGAGAATCCACACAGGAGACAAGCCGTTTCCTTGTGAACTTTGTGGACAAAGATTTAGTCAGAAGTCACATTTAAATTCACACATAAGAGTCCACACAGGAGACAAGCCATTTCCTTGTGAACTTTGTGGACAAAGATTTAGTCAGAAGACAACTTTAAATAGACACATGAGAGTCCACACAGGAGAAAAGCCTTCCTTGTGAACTGTGTGGACAAAGATTTAGTCACAAGACAAATTTAAACAAACACAAGCGAGTCCACACAGGAGACAATCCATTTCCTTGTGAAGAAACCAGAAGTGATCCAGTACTACAGTAAAATGAAAGGGGGAGTGGACACAATGGATCAAATGGTTAGCAACTACACATGTCTGCGGAGAACAAGGAGTTGGCCCATGGTTCTTTGGAATACATACACCAACTTCAATGCACAACACCCTGACTATATGGGTGGTGCGAGTAATGCATGCTATCTATGTATCAAGGAGTTGGGCAAAGAGCTTGTCATGCCATATATGAAGCGCATGGAGGACACACCCAAACTTGAGAAGCATATTATTGAGGCAATGGGAAGTTGTCGGTCAAAAAAACAAAACACAGCCATCACAAGAGGACATCAGAGAGGAGGGTCAACGGAAGAAGAGGTGCGCTATCTGCCCAGTTTCAAAAGACAGAAAAGTCAAGCAGCTGGTGTTCCCAGTGCACCAGGCCTGTGTGCAAGGAGCACAAACACATACTGATCATTTGTGAGGCATGTAAAAATTGAGATGGCAGTTTGTGTTCGAGTGATGTGTTCAATTGTTTTATTTTGTTTGGTCACATTTCACCAGTTTACAGTTGTTAAACCACAGATAAAGTTCAGTTCTGTAGCTGTTGTCTTATCAGGAGTTATGACAAAATGATAAATGTTGCAAATATTAAATAACTAACTGCTAAAGGAATTACTTGAAATAAAATTTAATTATAGTATTAAAACATTTAATGTTAAGTCACACTGTGATATATTATAAAAAGTATTTTTGTTTATAAAGTAGGAAATAAAATATCAATTTTCACACCTTTTTGGTGGTTTACAGCCTCCGCATTTGAACGAACTCCTAGGGATTTCGCTCAATCAGGTTCAAACTTGGCCAGTTTCTTCATGAGGCATGGGGGACCAAAAGTTAACAAAATGGTTTGTTTTGAATCATGCTAAAGGGGCGGAGCCAGACGTCAAAGTTGGACATCTCGCCATGAGAAACTAAACGCTAATAGCTCCTACACGAAAACTGTCTAATACATCAAGCCTTCAGTGACTGACCCACATCCAGTCCCCTGCAATACTGAATGGTCAAATCATGACATCACTTAAGCCACACCCCCTGACAACAGGAAGTTCAAAGTTTTACTTTGAATGGTCCCGATCTGACCCCTGTTACCTAATCAGCATGACAGTGTGTCCAGCAGTGACCAAAGACATGTTGGTGTAAGAAGCTTTCTAACACTGACTGTTTCGGGTGGAGCATGTGGGCATGGCGACGTGGCGAAGTAAGACGTAACGTCGTCGACATACGTTTGGGTCTAAATTCCACAGATTTGAACCGAGGTGCACCAAAATCAGTATGATCGATCGCTATCCACCCCTTGAACAGGAATCCATGCGAATTGGCCAATAGCCTCCACAGCACCCCCTAGAATATTTTAAAACCTCAGTCCCAAGCCATTTTTGGCCCGATAATTCTGAAACTTGGTGAACATCTGTATCCTCTCAGGACCTACGAAAAAGTCTCTTGGAGCCCTGGTCCAAAACCAACAGGAAGTTGGCCATTTTGGGTCAAAGGGTCATTTTTCGGCGTTTGTAATTGCAGATTTGAACAAACTCCTCCTAGGGATTTTGAAGGATTACCTTCAAACTTGGTTAATATGCCCTTAACACAGTGGACAGTAAAAGTTATGAAAAGCTTGCTTTTTCGTTCATGCTAAAGGGGCGTGGCCAGGCCTCAAATTTGCGTTTCACATCATAAATTTCAAACCACTATAACTTTCACATTGAAAGACCGAAATGTAACAAACTTGACATGAGTCATCCCTGTTGGATGCCCGACGATCCTCTGTGGTCATGTTGTGACGTCATCAAAGCCCCGCACCCTCAGAACAGGAAGTCACATTTTTTACTTGGAATGCTCCCTCTCTGACACCCTTGAACTAATTAGGATGATCCTGTGTTATACGACATAACAAGCTGTTCTGACTTACTGTAAATTACAGTTTTCGTTGGAGGATGTGGGCATGGAGGTGTGACGATCTCCGATGTGATGCTGTTGCCATACGTTTGGCTCTGAATTACATAGACTTGAACGGAGGTGGACCAATTTCGCTACAATCGATCATTATCCACCACATTAAGAGATATCCATGATAAGTGGCCAATATCCTCCACAGCGCCCCCTATATTATTACTACAGTTATATCTCAGTGATACATCATCCGATCTGCACAAGATTTATTGTGCTTCAACAGTGAGCACTTCTACACACATTGATCTTGTGGTTTAACATATGACTCCAGTGCGCCCCCTAGATTATTCAAACTGTTATATCTCATTGATAGATCATCTGATCTGTGCCAGATTTATTGTGCCTCATCTGTCAGCACTTCTCAACACATTGGTGTGGTTGTTTAAAATTTCACTCTTGTGCGCCCCTTACATTATTCTAACACTTACAGATGAATGATATATCATCCAATATGCACCACATTTATTGGACGTCATCAATGAGCACTTCTGCACACATTTCTATTGTTATTTAACTTTTGACTCCACTGCGCCCCTACATTATTTAAACTGTTATATCTCAATGATAGACCATCCATTCTGTTCCAGATTTATTGTGCGTCATCTGTGGCCACTTCTAAACACATTGGTATGGTTGTTTAACATTTGACTCTTGTGCGCCCCCTACATTATTCCAACAGTTACAGGTCAGTGATACATCAAACGATCTGTACCAGATTTATTGTGCTTCATCAGTGAGCACTTTCATACACATTGGTATTGGGGTTGAAATTTTGACTCTAGTGCGTATCTCAGTGATACATAATCCCATCTGGCACCAGATTTTTGCGACTAGATCAATGAGCACTTCGAGAAAAATTGGTATTGTTGACTCATGACATCAAGCCCTTAAGCCCTGCCCACTCACACAAGAAACTCAGGATTATTGGGTGACTCTTCCAGCTTCGTTCTGTTTGGCATATAAGACTGAAACTGTATTAGCTAACTGTTGGTTACCACACAGGACATGTTGAAAAGCCTAACGGAAATGTTCATCAAACATGTGCCATAAAACGGCAAATCCCAAAAACTCCTGTCTGGAAAGTCACATTTCAGCCAAACTTGGAAGGCTTGCAGCTGGACTTGTACTGATATGGGCGGAGTGCGCACTCTGGTGGACGCTTCCAGGAACAGAATGGGAGCATTCACCATTGCGACTGGGAGGCGTTGCTGGAGCTCCTGAGTTTGCAGGTGATTTAGAAGATTTGGCAAATGCGCACCCTGGCAAACGGGTGCGGGATAGGCACAAGAGCGTTTGAGATGGCGACTGGGCGGATTAGCTGTAGCTCCCGCGGTTGCTGCAATAAGGCTGGATTGGCGCTTTGCTGCGAGAGCCTCAATGCTGCTTGCATCTTTAATTTTAACTTTATTCAGTCAGCCAGCATTGACAAAGCACTGCAGGTGAACAAAATGCCCCTGCAGCGCAGTGAAAGACGCATAATCACGTGACACAACAAATCGATAATAAAATTCATTGCCAACACTTTTAATAATCGATTATTATCTATTTTTTCGCTTTGTTGTTGCAGCCCTAATCTTTTTTTTAACCTATTCCTTGTATACCAAATTAACCTTCAAAGGTACAACTTTACTTTATCTTAACTTGTGGTTTTTACTTAGTTTATGTGTACATATCCCTGATATATCTTTGTTCATTTGTATTAGAATGGAAAAAAACACGACTCAAAATCCACCACAGACCTCGTCAGTAGTTGCAACTTTTATCTGAATGACTACAAATTGAAAGGGTAACTGTGCTGTTGCAGACAAATAACTGTTGGAAATCATAATCAACAGTTTATTTTCTGACAATAGTCCAATTTTTTTCATATGTGTGATTAAAATGTTATGCTTTTCAGTAGTGACAAGAGTTATGTCACATTTTATTAGTTGGTGTAAAGTTATAAAAAATAAAGGCAGGTACCCTGATGCATGCTCAATTATCCAGGTAGAAAAATCTAAAAAAGCTAAGTCTGGTCCTCTGGACATTCAAAAAAACAAAACAAAACAAAGCAAAAAAATTGTAGAAACGTTTCGTCTTTCGTCCGAAAGACTTCCTCAGTCTGAGGTGCTGGGTTCAGCTCAGTCTTATAAATAGCACCCTCTCACAGTGTTACACAACCAGTTGGCTGATGACAGCCTGAAACCAGCTGCTCACATGATCAAGGAGGACCATCAGCCTAACAATGGATCGTTAGCACCCTGATGGTTGTTTGCTATTCACAGAGGGCTGAGTGATACCAGCAATCACAGCATTGTAGGAGGGGGACAGTTGAACTCGGAGGCCTCCACCCCTGTTTAATGATGGGCGGTTTCTTTTCACAAAGATGGCCTCCTTTACTCCTCTCTCAAACCATCGTTCCTCTCTATCAAGGATTTTCAACTGTCCCCCTCCTACAATGCTGTGATTGCTGGTATCACTCAGCCCTCTGTGAATAGCAAACAACCATCAGGGTGCTAACGATCCATTGTTAGGCTGATGGTCCTCCTTGATCATGTGAGCAGCTGGTTTCAGGCTGTCATCAGCCAACTGGTTGTGTAACACTGTGAGAGGGTGCTATTTATAAGACTGAGCTGAACCCAGCACCTCAGACTGAGGAAGTCTTTCGGACGAAAGACGAAACGTTTCTACAATTTTTTGCTTTGTTTTGTTTTGTTTTTTTGAATGTCCAGAGGACCAGACTTAGCTTTTTTAGATAAAGGCAGGTAAAAAAAAGTAAATGAAACTGTTTTCCAAGAAAGTACTTTTTTATTGTATTGCAGGCTTTAAATAAAATAACAACAACCTCTTTCTCAATTATGTTATTCCAGTCTGAAAAAAATGCCATATTAGCTAATATAAAAATGTGCACAACGTTGTTGTTTAATTTGTCAGTTTTCTAAACTGAACATGTGTTCCTGCATAAAAACGGTGACAAACTAAACTAGTAGTGCCGTGCAAATGTGTCGATTTATTAATAGCTCATGCAGCATTCTTTCACAGCAGATTGTTGTTGACAAGGAGTTGTTTTATAAACAATCACATTGGCTGACTTGCAACAAATGTTGGTAGAGAATGAGATGCCATCCCACAGCAGTGTGTGACCAAACTGGCGAGCAGCATGAAGAGGTGCCAGGCTGTTGTGGCTGTGTGTGGTTCTTCCACATGCTTCTGAGGCTCCAGTTTGTTAAATGAGTAAATTAAGTTGTCAATATGTTTTGTTTCTTAAGACGTATTTGTTGAATCCAATAAACGACACCAAACAAGAGTCAACAGCAGAATAAGATGTTTGGTTTTGTCAGAGAAGATGTGATAAGTTTTACATGAGCATCATCCTCATTTAGTTCATCTCCTAAAATGACAAATTCATCCAAAAGATCTACTGTTCAAAATATTTCTGTGATAATTCAATCTTGTTTCCAATCATTTTACAACAAGCTGTTTGTTTAATACCACTGTAAAGCAATGTTGAAAGTTTATTATCAAATTTCATACTTGATGATGTAAAAGCTTTTCTTTTATTTTGCTGTATTTCCTTATTTTATTTTACTTTTGATTGCAATAAAGCTTATGATTGTGGAATATTTTGCATCCTGGTAATAATTTGAGTGGAGTGCACTGATTTATTTTCAATAGAACAAAACATCTTCATTTTACTTTGATACCTAATTTTGAGAATCTTACATACATTTACAGATGAATAAGGAGCAGATTTAATAAGCTGTATTCTTCATCTGCTACCTTTCATTTTATTTTTTTATTTTTTTCTATTATGAATATGTTAATTGTTGTATTTCATATTATAAAATGAATGAACAAACAAACAAACAAACATCAAATTGCTGGTGTTCTGCTACAAGTCCAATTCTTAGTTTACATGTGTTCAAATGCTCCATAAATCAACCAGAAATGAACCTTTAGACGACAGTTGAACAAACATTTAGTGATCACCATCATTTTTAGTGTTTTTGCATCAAGAATCAATTTAGATTCAATTCTGTAAGACAGATGACATTTCATTGTTTCACCAATTAATTTTTGCTGTCTAGATAAAGAACCATTAAAGAACCAAACTGACATGGAAACATCATGTAAATTCCATTAAAAAAAAACTAGCTAGAGCAATTGCAGTACTGTATAAAGTCAGGGATTTTTTAATTGATAAAGCTTTACATATGTTGTATAACACAATCATTGCTCCACATTTAATCTATTGTATTGAGGTTTGGGGAAAAGCATGCAAAACTATTACAAAGCCTGTTTTTATTTTACAAAAGAGAGCTGTAAGAGTAATCACCAGAAAACATTTCACTCACCCTTCAAACACCTTGTTTATTCAACTAAACTTATTGAAATTCCAGGAATTGGTAGAATATAGTATTTTATCAATTATGTATAGGGCTCATAATAACACATTACCTTTAAATATCCAAAGAAATTTTATAAAAAGACAAAGTTATTACAATCTCAAAGGGACAGAGATATTCATCAAACCACAATTCAGAACCAGC
>JBBPBX010082784.1:0-15664 GCA_038048925.1 Garcialebias charrua | reverse complement strand
TAATAATAATAATAATGTCCTTTTCTGTCATCTGTGTATGTTTCCCATACACAGACGAAATTCGTCTCTGCATTTAACCCAACCACCACCAGGTGGTACAGTGGGCAGCCAGAAAGCGCCCGGGGAGCTGGAGAATTAGGTGTGCACTCATAGACACCCCAAGCTGTGTAGTGGCCGGGGCGCGAACCCGCGTCCTTCGGGTCCCAAGTCGGAAGCCCTGCCACTACACCATCTTGTACCTGCTATAAATATCCATCCATCCATCTATTTCAGATGATTTTGAAGAGGATGTAGGTTTATATTAATATTTTTAATTTAAACGTTTAGGAGGGAAAACCAAACATTCCTCTCCCAAGCAATATACAGGTTGTCCCCGACTTACGAGCGAGTTCTGTTCCTGCGAGGTTCTCGTAAGACGAAATCTCGTATGTCGGAACCCGAAACACGTGTCGCTCGTAAGTCCAGATTTTCGGTCGTAAGTCGGAAAATTTATGCTAGCGCTACTACGAACACTCGTTTTTCATCACAAATGTTCATACTAGTTCATAAACATGCTCAGAAACTTGTTTCCAAACGGTTAGCTAACACACTTTCATCTAAAAACACATAAAAGTGCTGTATTTTCTGTATGTTCTTTACAAATTTACTGTTCGTTAGTGAGCTCGTAAGTCCGGAACCTCGTATGTCGATGCGCTCGTAAGTCGGGGACCCCCTGTACTTCAACTCCTCCTGGGGGATCTCAAGATACTCACTGATCAGGGAGAAGATATATCATCTATCCAGTCAGTTTTGGATCTGTTCCAGAGTCTGCTACTAGTAGGATGTGCCCAGAAATCTACCAAACTGAGGAGCCCAGGAGACATCCTGATGAACTGCCTGAACCACTTGCTCACCCTGAATGATGGCGCGCCTTACATCATATGCAACGCTGAGCCCAGCCACCTTACAAAGTAAGTTTATTTTACCTGCTTCAGTCTGGGATATTATTCTCATTCATAATACATACATATAGTATAAAATCATTTTATATTATAAGGCTTGAAGGAATGCATGTCAGGCCATAGTTTTAGACCAAGATCAGCTTAGCTGACAGACATGGTTGACTCCAACAGTTAATGCCAAGCTTTTAGACAAATATGTTGAACTCATAGTATATCTAGGAGACAATGCTCAAATACTGCACTAGATTTAAGCTCAGTGTCTCTAAAAATTGGCTGAGTCATAGCCATTTTAGTTTTTCTGAGGTTTGTCAGCTGTGGTGGCCACCTTGAACTGGGTTGATTCCAAATGTTTATCAGTTGTAGATGTACACTAAATTATTACTTTCTGAGAGTTTCGTTCAAATCTGCTCAGTGGTTCATTAAATATTTTGCTAAATCTAAAGACACTCTGGCAAATACATTCATGCTTTTTTCCTTCGGCAGTGGGGGACAACAAGAGAAGCTTAAATTGATCTGTATGACAAAAATGGACTTAAAAGACCCAAAACTGCTCCCTGCCTGAAGCGGCGTTAAAGAAAACCTTGAACAAAAAGGTAAACAAACCAAATTATGCGGGGACTAAAAACCATGGATATACAGTACTGTATGGAAAGCATCTTGTTGATGAGTGTAATTGTAATCTTTTTTTAAGCCTTAAAATTGCTTTAAAATCCTCCATGGACTTAGTTTTCAGAGGAATTCAAACCTAATGTACAAAGTATTTCAACAGTGAAATCCTTGTTTCATGACACCCCAGTTCAGCAGCACAAAACATAAAATGCTAAGTGAAGAATTGTAAACCACTCTGTTGAGAATCAGAATTTGACAGCCCTTTAATAAACACTGTCAGCACAAGAAAGCTGTAAACTGCATCATCAAACCGGAAGTACACTTGGATGCATAATGTGTGATTTTTTTTTCTTTGTGTTTTTTTATGGACAAGCTGCATCACAGATTCAACTAATCTTGTTCCCTCCATCACTTCACAGGAAAATGTTTATAGTTCAGATTTTGTCCATTAGAGGGCGACAAAGGCCATGTTTAAAATCCATCCAGGACCAAGAGCTGCTCGGTGCTCCCACTGTGGAATGAAGCTTAATGTCAGGAGAGAAAGTTTTGCAAACAACAAAAAACTATTTATTTAGAAATAGCCATGTGTGTTCCTGTTGCCTGGGTAGTTGCTTTCTATGTGGTTCTTTGCATGTGCATGTTTTAAAGCCACTTTCTTCCATACTTTTAACACAATAAAACATGATTAATAGTCACAGATAAAAACACTTGGATGAGATAAGGGAAAATGTGGGCTGGATTAAATACATGCGTACCTTATTGATTTCTAAATGTGAGTTCAACATGATAAGGCTGCAGCTCACACACTCCTCATAAGTTAATTTTCCTGACTGCAGGATTTGTTTATGCTCAGCCAGCTCTTGATGTGGTTTCTGGCAGTGGACCATTGGTCTCTGGGTCTCTGCCATGCATCTTCACAGTAATTCCTCTGCACACTATTTACAAAATCAAATGTATTATTTACATGTAATTAGGTTTGTTTTGTTTAATCTCCCAACATGACTTGTGTTCTTGTCATTTGCAGGCCTCTTCTAATAATTTTAGACACTGTATTTTCAGCTAACATGGTTTTAAAGAGAAATTCTCTTCTATATTCTTCTTATATCTGAACATCAAGCTTCACAAACGTGTTAAAACCAGGAAACATGTTATGACTTAAAGTGGGGAACAGCTTCTACCTTGAAGCTGTAAGAATATTACATTTCTAACCAGACAAATCAATTTAATGTCACGTTAATTGGACATTTGACACGTTGTGCTGTTGATTCATACCCATAAGTTGCTGTATTCATACCCATCTTCTCATAACATTCTCATGTTCAGGCAGCTGTTTAATACACCTTATTATATTATTATCATTTAGTGTATATCTTAGATCCTTGTATACTGTTATTTCGTTATACTTTATATACAGTAATTGCTATTTTGGGTGTATCTGGGACCTTGAGAACACAATTTTGTTCCACCTCATGTACCACATGTGATGTGAACGGCAATAAAATCTCCTTGAATCCTTGAAAACATGTCACTTATTCGCTATTACATCAGCCAAAACTATGATCTTAAATTATCTAGATCAGGTGTCTGCAATACGGCTCTGGAGCCACATGCGGCTCTTTGGTCAGTGTGTAGCGGCTCTTTCAAGCTTTGACCAAAACTGAATTCGTTGTTATACAAACAACAAAAAACGACTAGTTTTAGCAGTTTTTATGTCATTTCATTGGCAATATGTGGATATTGGAACAAGTACAAGGAGTAAAACTAACTTTATGCTTTATTTATATACTTAATTCATTTTTCCACAATTAAAAAACTAAGTTTGTATAGTTCATAGTTTTTATTAATTAACAAACCCTCTTTTTAAAATAATCGTTTTTTTTTCTTCATTTGTTTCAAATTGTAAAAATAGAAATTATTAGTTATTTTATTTTTATGTCACCCCTAGTGGTCACAAAAGTCTCCTCCAACAAACCTAAAGGTGCCATGGGCCACCAGTTGATAACCACAGTTGTGGCTCTGAACACTAAATGGCTCTTTTGATTGTAAAGGTTGCAGACCCCGATCAAGATGAACTCTGATAATACTACTCAAAAAGGATCCAGAAATAAATCAAATCTTCAGCCACAAATTTGTTTCCTTGTTTGAGGGAGAGTAGATTATTGGCTGCCTTCACCTGGTGGAGAGAATGATCAAACACTCTCTGGAAACCTTCAATAAAAGTTAGATAACCATTTTGTTCAATGGGATGAGAACACAAATAACTGTGAGCAGGTACCGTATGTGATTTTGGCAGCCTCAGAGGTTTGTGTCAGTGGAACCCGATTAAAAGCCTATCTACACTGTAAGATAAAACCTCCACATGAATCAGGATTACCATTAAACAGTTCTGCTGCACACAGACCTCAGGCTCTCTGATAGAAGGGAAACCAGAACAGTTGCCCCCAGCAGAGGAGGACCAGAATCTGCTGCAGGTTGGTTTTAAGACAGGAGAATGTCAACCTTTTGGGGAAAAGTGAACATTAGACTGCTAGTTCTTCCATATTGGATTTGGAGGTTTGTTGTTGAGCCAACACCTGTTTAAAGGTAAGTTCATATCCACTGATATGTTTACTCTGGGTAACTAAAGACTGATGATTCTTCTGGGTTTCTGTTAACTCTGAGCCTCTTGGCTGAGACATTCTTACATTTACATTGCTAGTTTTCTCAGAATATGATTAACTGAAAACCCAGGAAGACTCCAAAGACTGACGGTAAGAGATAAAAATAAATGTATTTTCAATATTTATAATACTTGCAGGGCTGGACCTGGGAGGGAATGGGTAAGTATAGCACCGAAACAGCTCTAGTAAAAATTACTAACGACCTTCTTCTTGCTGCTGACTCTGGTCTTCTGTCCATCCTCATTCTTCTGGATCTAAGCTCTGCCTTCGACACCATCTGTCATTCTATCCTCCTCAACAGACTAACCTCCATTGGCATCTCAGGTACCCCGTTAGACTGGTTCACCTCCTATCTCTCTGACCGCACTCAATTCATTCAGCTTAAATCCTTCCGCTCTCAGTCTTCCCCTGTCTCCACGGGTGTCCCCCAAGGCTCTGTCCTCGGACCCCTCCTCTTCATCATTTACCTCCTTCCTCTAGGTCACATCTTCCGCAAATACGGCGTCCATTTCCACTGTTATGCTGATGACACACAGCTCTACCTGTCATCAAAACCTAACTCCACCCACCCACCCTCCATCCTCACCGACTGTCTCATTGAGCTAAATCACTGGTTTTCTAACAATTTCCTTCAACTAAACAGCAACAAAACAGAAATAATTCTTGTTGGTACCAAAAACTCTATTTCAAAATCAGAACATCTTCTCGTCCCCCTTAACAACTCTCTGCTATCCCCCTCCCCTCAGGTCAAGAGCCTCGGTGTCATCCTCGACACCACTCTCTCCTTCACTTCACACATCAACAATATTACTCGGTCTGCCTATTTCCACCTCCGTAATATTAACCGTCTCCGTCCTTCTCTCACACCCCGCTCCACAGCCATCCTGGTGCACAGTCTTGTGACTTCCCGTATTGACTACTGCAACTCCCTTCTCTACGGCCTCCCCAACAAATCTCTCCACAAGTTACAGATGGTCCAGAACTCAGCTGCCCGTGTCATCACTCAAACCTCCTACTATAACCACATCACTCCTGTCCTGCAGCAGCTCCACTGGCTCCCGGTTAAATCACGCATCATCTTCAAAATTCTACTCCTCACGTTCAAATCTATCCACAACCTTGCCCCTCCTTATCTATCTGACCTCCTACAAATCTCCATCCCATCACGCTCTCTCAGATCCTCCTCTTCACTACACTCCATGTACCCTCTGCCCGCCTCTCCACCATGGGGAGCAGGGCCTTCACCTGCTCTGCCCCTCACCTCTGGAACGCTCTACCGCCAGACCTTCGAAACACCACCTCCCTTTCTCTGTTCAAGACAGCCCTGAAAANTATATATTATATATATATATATAGTGATAAATGTGCATTTAATAATTACATACCAATTTAATTCATAAATAAATAAATAAATAAAAATTAACAAACCTAGACCCTGACACAACCCCCACCCCAAATTTCTCAAATATAACAGATGGATATGTGTTAGGTGGCATTTTAATGACTGATGTAAGTGATCACTTACCAGTTTTTGCGATCTATAGGAAAGATCAAATCCATACAGAAACAAATACAAGAAAGACAAAAATAGTAAATACATCTAAAAAAAGCCTTGGATAAGTTAAAAGAAGACTTAGATAAACAAAATTGGGATGATGTGTATGTTGATGATGTTAATAAATCATATGATAAGTTTATGAATATTTTGGAAGCTTTGTATATGAAAAACTGTATGTCAAAAAAATTGCATAAGGGAAAATACTGTATTGTTAAGAAACCATGGATGATGAAAGGATTGCAAAATGCATGTAAAAAAATAACTATCTGTATTCATGTTTTCTGAAAACTAGAAGATTAGAGACAGAAGAAAAATACAAGAAATATAAAAATTAATTAGTAGGGATTATAAGAAAACAAAAGAGGGAATATTATAGTGATTTATTGCATAAGAGTACTGTAATGGTAATACGAAAGCAATGTGGAGTGTAATGAATAGTGTTCTGAATAAACACAAGGTAAAAACAGGTATTTCAAAGTATTTTGTGGTGAACAATGAGGAAATCCATGATGAAAAATAAATTGTAAATTGCTTTAATAATTATTTTGCCAATGTTGGAACTAGCCTTGCAGCTAAAATACCTAAAGTGGATGGAGATGTGAACTATTTAATTAATGGTTGTGTAAATAGTTTTTTTTTTTCTTTCTGAAAGGAACAGATAAAGAAGAAATAATGAATCTAGTAAACAACATTTCAGACAAGAGATCTAAAGACTGGGCAGACATGGATATGATGTTTGTGAAAGATATAATGAGTCATGTTATTGTCCCTTTTACATACTGTATATATGTAATTTGTCTTTTTCGACAGGAACATTCAGAGTCAGAGTCAGAGAGTCAGAGAATCTTTATTGTCATTCGCACTGCATGTCGTACATGTGATGAAACGAGATTATGTTCACAGGGTCCCAGTTACATCCAACAACAAAATGTAAGAGAAAAACAGTAATAACATCTAGAATATAACTAAGAAAAACATCATCTAGAAATACACTAAGCACTAATGTAATAGAAAAACATAATTACAAACAGCAGCACAAACATGAGTCTGTATGAGCAGATGGTCACAGATGAACACAAAGTATTTTCCCAGACAGAATGAAAGTAGCTAAGGTTGTTCCACTCTTTAAAACTTGTGATAAATGTGCATTTAATAATTACATACCAATTTCATTATTACCACAGTTCTCAAAAAAATTTGGAAAATTATTTGTTAACAGATTGGAGACATTTGTTGATGAGCAAGATGTTTTAAATGATAGTCAGTTTGGATTTAGAGGAAATAATTCTGCATCTATGGCTCTCATGGAGTTTATGGAAGGAATAACTACAGCTGTTGATAAAAAAAACAATATGGTATAAGTATGTTTGTTGATTTAAAAAAGGCTTTCGACACAATAGATCACACCATTCTCCTTGAGAAATTTAATGTGTTTGGCATTAGAGGACCAGCGCTGCAGTGGGTACATAGTTATTTGAAAGATAGGAAGCAGTTTGTACAGACTGATGATGTAAGATCTGATTTTTGCAATATTACCTGCGGAGTTCCAAGGCTTTGCACTTGGACCTAAGTTGTTTATTTTATATGTTAATGATTTGGTTAATGTGTCAGGACTCCTCAGATGTATCCTCTTTGCGGATGATACTACTTTCTTTTGTTTGGGTGAGGATATGAATCAGAATTGATGAAGAAGGAATTTGTCAAAATACAGACTTGGTTTAAACTAAACAAATTATCTTTATATCTAGAAAAAATCCATTATATGATAATTGGTAATAAAAAGAAAAATAAAGATGTCCAATTAACATTTGAGGGTGGTGAGATCTGTAGAGTGAGTGAGATCAAGTTCTTGGGCGTTGTCATTGATGACAAAATAACTTGGAAAAAACATAGATTCTGTAAAAATGAAAATATCTAAATCTATTGCTGTACTGTATAAGGTTAGGGACCTTTTGAATGACAAAGCGTTGTATTTGTTGTATAACACTATCATTGTTCCACATTTAATTTTTTTGCATTTTTTACCTGGATTATTTAGCATGAACTTTGATCTGTACTATGTTCTCTGTACTAGAGAAGGCTCACCAGCGTCTCTACTTTCTCCGCAAGCTGAAAAGGGCTGGAGCTTCAACCCCCATCATGTGCACCTTCTACAGAGGTGCCATAGAAAGTGTCCTGACCAGCTGCATCACTGTGTGGTTTGGTGCATGTACTGCATCCTGCCGCAAGAGCCTCCAGCGCATCGTGAGAGCAGCTGAGAAGATCGTCGGCACCTCCTTCCCCTCACTGCAGGACTTACACAGCAACCGCCTCACTCGGAAAGCCCTCTGCATGGCAGGTGATCCCACACACCCACTACACAGCTGCTTCAGACTGCTGCCATCAGGGAGGAGACTGAGGAGTCTCCAGGCTCGAACCAGCAGACTGAGAGACAGCTCTGTTCATCAGGCAGTCAGGATGCTAAACACTCTGCCTGCTCTGCCTCCCCTCCCATTTGAACTGCCTTAACACAAAAAACTTTCTCACACATTACCACACAACACAAAGATTTTAACACTAGACTCTGTGTCATCAAACGGGTTATTCACTAAACTCTCGGTCATGTGCTCATTCAGTTTGCACTACTTCTCATATTTGCACTAATGTCTGTATTACATCACTGCCTATAGTCATACTACTGTTTACATTCACTGTTTACATACTACTGTTTACATTCAATGTTTACATTTATTAATACTGTTTACATTTATTACTACTGTTTACATTTACACTACTTTTATATCTACACCACTGCTGATACATATACAGTATTCTCTGACTAGCCTTATTTAAGGATGCCCAATGTGCCTTACTGCATATGCCACTTTTGCCTCTATACCAACATCAACTACTACCTCATACATATACTGTGTACATTAACTCATATGCTGCTTTGCCACTCTTTGCAAATGTCAATGCTAGAACCTTCAGTTTATTTTATAGATATACTTTTTATATTTTTTTATACTACTATGCAAAAACTCAGGACAGTATTACACTTTTATTATTTCATTTTATGCTTATGTTCATTAAATGTTTAGTGTTTTAGTTTTAGTTTTAGTGTTGGTGTAAATTTTCATACTTTTATACTACTATGCAAAAACTCAGGACAGTGTTACACTTTTACTATTTTATGCTTATGTTTATTAAATGTTTCAGTGTTTTAGTGTTTAAATGGTTACTGTTGCACCGAGGGACTGAGAGAAACGCAATTTCAATCCTGTGTATGTCCTGTACATATTGCATTCCTGTACATATTGCAGTTCTGACAATAAAGTTGACTTTGACTTTGACTTGACTTTGACTTTTACTGTTATATAGAAAGCTGTTTCTCTTTCAGCTTCTCCCTTCTGCAGGGCTCAGCACAGCAAGTCAACTCATAAAAGATTTGGCAACTGTTTTACACCAAATGACCTTAAAGATGCAACCTGGACTTGAACATGCAGCCTAAGGATTACAAGATTGCAGTACCGACCACCAAGCTACCACAGCCTTTAATATTTGCTAGATAGAATATTAAAAATATCTTTCATACACGAGTGAAAGCTAACAGTATATTTAACTGCATCAGCAATACAGAATACCTTACAGGAATGTAAATGAGTGCATTTTAGCAGATGTTCTCAACATCAAAGGCACTGGCTGGTTTGGCTGGTTTTCAAAAGCAAGTCAAATTGGCTGAAGAATAGGGCCTCATCCTGCTCTATCTACAGGTCCATTGTTTGCACGTCTCCTCTTTTATCACTACTTCTCTTTCTTCTTCTTTGACTAATCTCCTCTGCTTAGAACCATCTGCTTTCTATGAAGTATATTATATCATCCACCACTCTCAGTGGTTTGTTATTGATAAGTCATCTTTATGCACCTGATGCACATAAAACATCTATTTTTGCCTACTTTTCTACTGAGAACTGCTGTTTTTCAGCAGTGAGAGAGAGCCAAACAGGTTCTTAGACAGGTTTTCACCTGCAGTCACCTTGCTGCTCACAGGTACGCGCTCGCTTCCGTCTTTAATAATGCTGCAGTACGCATACGTGTCATCATGAGCCTGTACGCTCAAATGCACTCGAGTGTAATTAGCTGCTTCATTAGATAGTGACTGCACTAAGACCCTCTGGTCTCTATCATTTTTGGCATCATGTGTTTTTCCCCCATTATCTTTCATCCTAATTTTCCACAGAGATACGTGCCCACTTGTTTCCTTCTGTCACTGTCAATCCTAATCTTTTTTTCCCCCATTTCATTGCGCCGCGCTAAGTCTGTGTTCCAAACACAAGTGAAAATCTAATTTATTAGGTGTATAATTGGTCTTTCCACTGTTTCTGATCTGTCCCTCAGCATTGCTACTGCAACAATGAGGCCTTTGCGGGATTGTTTTCTTAATCCTGCTTCCGCCCGCTCTTGTTGTATTTCTGAGCATTACAGCCCACTCCCATAGATTCTATTGACACAGCTATTTCACTGATTTTGTTCTCCACCGATTTTACATTTTATGAGCTTTTAGCAAGCTTGTATGAGTTTCATTTGATTATCTTTGTTCTTTTTGCAGCAACAGTCAGTGCTATCAGTTTGGAGCATATGGGGGACAACAATCAAGCCAACGTGGCAGGTGTTCCAAATAAAACAGAACAAAATAATATTTCCATTATCTAAAGCAACACAAACCTTATAAATGTATTGTTTGAATTAATTCTGTAATGTGTGATTACTTTGACTACAGATGGTTGTCTTACTTATCTCATTTCATTGTATTATTTGTTGCACAGGTAGAGCACATACACTTGCCATTCTACAATACATGTGCAACACATTCTTCTATTAAGAAATACAGTGCAAAAAAATACTTATCTCATGCAAAAAAAAAAAGCTGAACTATAAAAAATAATTCTACATTGTATGTAGGTTCAACTTTTTCATGGTGGAAATTTTCTCTATGTTTGCAGGCTCGTATTCATGTTGTTCATTAAATGGGAGGTAAATAAAAAGTAATTATTGCCAACCTAAAATTTATGTGATGATTATTTGTAAAAATAAATAAATAAATTAAATAAAATATATTGAAACAATAGTTTAATAGTAAATGTAAACCTTTACGAAGAGACCTCTAAAAAAGCTAAGTCTGGTCCTCTGGACATTCAAAAAACAAAACAAAACAAAGCAAAAAAAAATGTAGAAACGTTTCGTCTTTCGTCCGAAAGACTTCCTCAGTCTGAGAAGCTGTGTTCAGCTCAGTCTTATAAATAGCACCCTCTCACAGTGTTACACAACCAGTTGGCTGATGACCGCCGAAACCAGCTGCTCACATGATCAAGGAAGACCATCAGCCTTATGATGGATCGTTAGTACCCTGATGGTTGTTTGCTATTCACAGAGGGCTGAGTGATACTAGCAATAACAGCATCCCAAAGATGCTGGTTCATCCCAAATATCCAGTCCACCCGGCACAAACAGAGTAATATTGTGTATGCTGTTCAGTGCCAGGAGGGCTGTTATCAGTCTTATATCGGGGAAACTAAACAGCCACTGGCCAAAAGGATGGCCCAGCACAGAAGATCAACATCATCAGGTCAGGACTCTGCGGTCTACACTCATCTCCAGGCCAGCGGTCACTCTTTCAGGGATGAAGATGTTCACATCCTTGATAGAGAGGAACAATGGTTTGAGAGAGGAGTAAAGGAGGCCATCTTTGTGAAAAGAAACCGTCCATCATTAAACAGGGGTGGAGGCCTCCGGGTTCAACTGTCCCCCTCTTACAATGCTGTTATTGCTAGTATCACTCAGCCCTCTGTGAATAGCAAACAACCATCAGGGTGCTAATGATCCATCGTCAGGCTGATGGTCCTCCTTGATCATGTGAGCAGCTGGTTTTGGCTGTCATCAGCCAACTGGTTGTGTAACACTGTGAGAGGGTGCTATTTAAAACCCGGACTGTTTCCTTCTCCAACTCTGCACCCTGGTTCACTCCAGCACTCCGCTCCCTGAAAACAAAAGGTCGGCGGCTAGAGCGTCTTTATAAAAAATCCGGTCTCACAATTCACAAGGAACTTTATGCAAACCACCTCGTCCATTACAAGAACAGTATTTCTCAAGCCAAATCCAGCTACTTCTCAGACATCATCAGTTCTAATGTTGGTAATTCAAAAACATTGTTCTCTCTCCTCCACCGTTCTGTCTCATCTCCTAACTCCCTGCCCTCTCACATGGTTTCCACAGAATTTTGCAACTCCATTATGTCATATTTCAATGAAAAGATTATTTCAATTCATAAACACCTTGGACCAAATACTGCCCCCAGCATCCTTGTTGAACTCCCCCCTCCCTCCCTCCCTTTCTCTGTCTTCTCCCTCCCCTCTGCTGATGACATTGCTGACATTATCAGCAAGTCCAAGTCCTCATCCTGTCAACTTGACCCATTCCCCACAGTTCTTGTTAAATCCTGTCTCCCGTCTCTGCTCCCTATCATCACTAATATCATCCACTCCTCCCTAACCTCTGGCATTGTTCCCACAGCCTTCAAATCTGCTGCCATCACCCCCATCATCAAGAAACCAGGTCTTGACTTCACCAACTTCAGTAATCTTCGTCCGATCTCCAATCTGCCCTTCATCTCCAAGATCCTTGAAAAAACTGTTGCTAGTCAACTTCACTCACACCTGTCCAACAACAACATTTATGAAGAGTTTCAATCTGGATTTCGCCCCCACCATAGCACCGAAACAGCCCTAGTAAAAATTACTAACGACCTCCTTCTTGCTGCTGACTCTGGTCTTCTGTCCATCCTCATTCTTCTTGATCTAAGTTCTGCCTTCGACACCATCTGTCATTCTATCCTCCTCAACAGACTAACCTCCATTGGCATCTCAGGTACCCCGTTAGACTGGTTCACCTCCTATCTCTCTGACCGCACTCAATTCATTCAGCTTAAATCCTTCCGTTCCCAGTCTTCCCCTGTCTCCACGGGTGTCCCCCAAGGCTCTGTCCTCGGACCACTCCTCTTCATCATTTACCTCCTTCCTCTAGGCCACATCTTCCGCAAACATGGCATCCATTTCCACTGTTATGCTGATGACACGCAGCTCTACTTGTCATCAAAACCTAACTCCACCCACCCGCCCTCCATCCTCACCGACTGTCTCATTGAGCTTAATCACTGGTTTTCTAACAATTTCCTTCAACTAAACAGCAACAAAACAGAAGTCATTCTCGTCGGTACCAAAAACTCTATTTCAAAATCAGAACATCTTCTCGTCCCCCTTAACAACTCTCTGCTATCCCCCTCCCCTCAGGTCAAGAGCCTCGGTGTCATCCTCGACACCACTCTTTCCTTCACTTCACACATCAACAATATTACTCGGTCTGCCTATTTCCACCTCCGTAATATTAACCGTCTCCGTCCTTCTCTCACGCCCCGCTCCACAGCCATCCTGGTGCACAGTCTTGTGACTTCCCGTATCGATTACTGCAACTCCCTTCTCTACGGCCTCCCCAACAAATCTCTCCACAAGTTACAGATGGTCCAGAACTCAGCTGCCCGTGTCATCACTCAAACCTCCTACTATAACCACATCACTCCTGTCCTGCAGCAGCTCCACTGGCTCCCGGTTAAATCACGCATCATCTTCAAAATTCTACTTCTCACGTTCAAAGCTATCCACAACCTTGCCCCTCCTTATCTATCCGACCTCCTACAAATCTCCATCCCATCACGCTCTCTCAGGTCCTCCTCTTCACTACAACTCCATGTACCCTCTGCCCGTCTCTCCACCATGGGGAGCAGGGCCTTCACCTGCTCTGCCCCTCACCTCTGGAACGCTCTACCGCCCGACCTTCGAAACACCACCTCCCTTTCTCTGTTCAAGACTGCCCTGAAAACCCATCTCTTTAGACTAGCTTATCATTAACTTTACTAAATGTATTTTTATCTTCCATTTTATATCCTTTATGTATTTTATATTTCAATTTGTCGCTGATAATGTTTGCTCTGTATTCACTGTGTTGGTTTGTTAAGTGTCCTTGGGTGTCATGAAAGGCGCTTTTAAATAAAATGATTATTATTATTATTATTATTATTATTATTTATAAGACTGAGCTGAATACAGCTTCTCAGACTGAGGAAGTCTTTCGGACGAAAGACGAAACGTTTCTGCGTTTGTTTGGTTTTTGCTTTGTTTTGTTTTGTTTTTTGAATGTCCAGAGGACCAGACATAGCTTTTTTAGATTTTTCTACCGGGATTATTGAGCATGCATCATGGTCTTTACGAAGAGACAAAAAAAATAAGTAAAAATCTACATTACATCAACTTATTCAGACTAGTGTTGTGGATTTAAATGTTTGTTGCTAAATCTTTGGTAAAATCACATCTTATTAGGAATGTTCCAAGCCAATCTCACATATTGGATTGTATTTATGATGAAGGCATTTTTCAATAATTGGTATAGAAATAGCTGACCACACTATGCTCCCAATCCCTGCTGCTATCTGTGGTTTACATCTGTAATGTCTGATGTCATGTGCCAATACAGAAACCATAAAGCAGATATTTTTCAAACTAACAAAGTGTAATCACAAGGTGTTCTTGTACACACTGTAAACTGTTGGAGTTATTTGAATTAAAATTCGATTTTTTTATAGACATAAGTGTGTCGACCTAGCTTATATTTTTTGTACTAGTATTTAACACATATCTTATATCTCAGAAACCACAAAGCAGATATTTTTCAAACTAACAAAGTGTAATCACAAGGTGTTCATGTACACACTGTAAGCTGTTGGAGTTATTTGAATTAAAATTCGATTTTTTAATAATTTATTTTCGTAGCACATGTGACAGGTTTGGAAGTAGTCAAAACAAATCAATTTAAATCCAGCAGATTTGACCACAACGTGACATTATTAAGGAATTGTTCACCTGAGGAACACTCGTGGTATAAAGCCAGCTATGAAATATATTTTTTAAGCTTTTATTTAGCTACATTTAAAAGAAAGAACGCCAATCGACCCCACCCGTGCGTGCATGTGACGTGCCCGTGTCGACCTACTTTGTTAAATCCAGCTGATTTGACCACAACGTGAAATTATTAAGGACCTGTTCAGCTCAAGCACCCTCTTGATATAACGTCAGCTATGAAATATATTTTTTAAAGCATTTATTTAGCTACATTATATAGAAATAAAGCCGGCGCACGTGCACGCACGCGTATATGTGGCGAAACTACTTTTTTAAATCCTGCCGTTTTGACCACTACGTGAATTTATTAAGGAATAGTTCAGCTTAAGACACATCTTTGCTATAATTTTAAATACAAATAATTGTTTTTACCGTGTTAATCTTGTAAAGTCCTTCGGTGTTTGCTCCCTCGCGGCAGCCACTTCCTCAAACTCAGTCCAGCCTCCTCCCCATGGCTCGCTTCCAGCCGGCCTCAACCCTGCTATGAAATGAGTCCGGAATCTTGGCGCGACGCGGCGCATCTGTGAGGTGGAAATGCTGTCCTACGCGCGTTTGGCACGCAAATATGACGTCACAACCAACCCGCGCCACCAAATGGAAAAGGGGCATTATATAGCGCTTTCCAGCCCCCTTTGAGGGGCCCCAAAGCGCTTCACAGTACCGGGTACCAACCATCCACCCATTCATACACACATTCATACACCGGTAGCGGTAGACTGCCTTGCAAGGCGCTGCCTGTCCTACCGGGAGCAACTCAGGGTTAAGTGTCTTGCTCAGGGACACAACGAGGTATGCCGTGACCGGGGATCGAACCCGAGACCTTCTGGTCCTGAGCCGGCTGCCCTGCCTCTACCATCTCGGCCCCTTGATAAAGATGTTTCCATTTCTTGTCCATGTCAATGCTATTTT
>JBBPBX010082783.1:0-15664 GCA_038048925.1 Garcialebias charrua | reverse complement strand
GGACTCTGTGTCATCAAAACGGGTTATTCACTCAACTCACGGTCATGTGCTCATTCAGTTTGCACTACTTCTTATATTTGCACTAATGTTTGTATTACATTACTGCCTATAGTCATACTACTGTTTACATTCACTGTTTACATTTATTACTACTGTTTTACATTCATACTACTGTTTACATTTATTACTACTGTTTACATTTACACTACTTTTTATATCTACACTACTGCTGATATATATATATATATATATATATATATATATATATATATATATATATATATATATATATATATATATATATATTAGGGCTGTGCGATATGACGATATATATCGTGGGGACGATAGAAACGTGTCTATCGTGCTACTTTCCTTCTATCGTCTCTATTATGATAAATAAGAATAAAAAAATAACTGTCGCAAAGAAGCTTCATATGTGGTTTTGCGAGATGACGGCGCTGCTTTATGTTTGACGCACGCGCGGGTTTGCGACACATGCTTTACGTTGTTAAACTCGAGAGCAACAGAGCCGCAGGCGCATGAAGCCGGTGTCTCAACCACAGATATATACACGTCTTTATATATCTGTGGTCTCAACAAGGAGAAACCAGCTGCACAGGCAGCCCAAGAATAACTTTTACCAAAAAGAGGGGGAAGCTCACCTTGTTAGCTTCCATTATTTCGCTCCGCTGAAACTCGGAGACAAAATGGGTCCAGAGGACACAAACCCAGAGTCCAACCGAGTCCGAACTCGGGTCCAGTTAACCAATACAAAACAGACCAGAGACACAACAGAACCGCAATCAAACGCAACGTTTTCTCTTTTCTGTTTCTTGCTTTGTTTACTCAAACTTCAGAGCGGATTTCTTCTTCGTGAGTTTCATTAGCAGCTGTTGTTTTACCGCCACCTGCAGGAAAAATTTGGACCAAAGTAGAAAAGGAGTTGTTTGTTTGTTTGTTAGTTTATTCATTTTATAATATGAAATACAACAATTAACGTATTCATAATAGAAAAAAAATAAAAAATAAAATGAAAGGTAGCAGATGAAGAATAAATCTTATTAAATCTGCTCCTTATTCATCTAATAACAGTTCAAACAATATTTTCTATAATAACAAAATAAGTAAATAACTCAGTCAATTTTCAATTCACATATATCACACATTAAATTAGATTCATTTATATTTTTTTAGCAATTCATTTTTTACCAGTTTCTTAAATACAAGGAATGATTTGGCTTCCTTAACATTTGTCATTTGGCATTAAGTCATTCCATAATCGTACTCCTTGAATTAAGGTAGATCTTAGGTAGATCTAGTTTCTACTTTGGTCCAAATTTCCTTGTTCTTTTTGTTCACATTCTTATAATTGTAACTATCTGTAGTAAAATAATAAAATAAAAAAACTTTGGTCCAAATTTTTCCTGTACACACACACACACACACACACACACACACACACACACACACACACACATCGTGTTGTATATATCGTGATATATATCGTTATCGTGATATAAAAAAGTCCATATCGTGATATATGATTTTTTCCATATCGCCCAGCCCTAATATATATATATTATTATATATTATATATATATATATATATATATATATATATATATATATATATATATATTTACTAGCCTTATTACATATGCCACTGTACCTATATACAATATCAACTATCTCATACATATACTGTGTACATAAACTGCTGCTNGGACTGGCAGCGCCTTGCAAGGCAGTCTGCCGCTACCGGTGTATGAATGTGTGTATGAATGGGTGGATGGTTGGTACTGTGAAGCTCTTTGGGGCCCCTCAAAGGGGGCTGAAAGGCGCTACATAAGAGAGATAAGATAAGAGAGAGATTTATTTATTAACATTGCACCGAAATACAACGTGATTATGTAGCACAGTCGTCCGGAAGAGGGAAGAGTATGCAAGCTGCAGCATTTCCAAACACATTACATGTTCTTCTGCGCGGCCGCGCTCATCCGTCTCCGGATGAAGGTCAAACAGATATGGAAAAAGGAAAAACACAATAGGTATCATTTGTGATATTCAAAAAAAGAATCTATCAAAGATTGCCTTAAGACACTCTATGATAAAGTCCCAAAAACTCTATCAGCAATAAGCACAGCCAGACAAGACATTGTTGCAGATTTGACGACATGCAAGGAGATCAAAGAGTCTGTGAGCAGCACTTCAGATAACACAGTTCAGCAGATGTTAAGCTCGGCGCCTCTGAGCACACTCCCAGGGACCTCTGGGGAGGGAGGGGGAGGGGGTCAGCAGTGTCTCTCAGCTTCACTCCAGGAGAATAGTTCCCAACAGCCTTCTTCTTTTCCAAGGTCGCGCAGAAACTAGATTAGATAGTTCTTTTGTTTATCTTCAATCCAGGCCACAGTGTTCTTTTTGACTGCAGCCTTCCAGAGTCCAGGTGCTGTTCAGGTCCAAAATCGCCGAATCAAATGAGTTTCCGAAGCTACAAACCTCCATCCGTGCCCTGATTAATGCCGGGCGGCTGTAAACGAGTTCCAAAGCGCACCGCAGGTCCACGGTGGTCTACCGCTCCCATTGTGCGGTTCAGCTCGTACAACAGCTGGGTTGAGGAGCTCACAGCCCGGATCAGAGACTCTTGCTGATCAGGAAGTTTGGCCAGTGCGCCGATAGCTGCCGAAGTCTTCCTGATCTTCCAGTAACAGACAGCTCCGCTCACGCCAAAAAACAGAGCAGCTGCTACTAATATCCCAATAATCCACAAATCTTCCACGTCTTCGACACACAGGACGGCCAAACACATGGGTTGCCACTGTCCCCAGGAGTCCATCATGTATCCGACAGTGTGCGTGTCAGAGGGGCAGGCCGCTTCTCCTGGCCCGGTCCGCTTCGTGGAAAAAATCTTATCTATAGATGAAACAGCCCAATTTATTAACTCCATCGCAAATTGGTTCGAGTGAGCGCTGAAGAGTCACGGACGAGACAAAAAGCAAGCAGGGAGAGGAAAACTTAGGGAGGGAAGGAGCAAAAAGATTTGCGACTTGCTTTGTCGAGAGCCGGAAGAGGAAACCGCCCCCGGACCGCGATTTCAACCAGGGACCTGCTCGCTGAGAGGCAGCAGCTTTCCGTTGCGACTGTAAATAGTATAATTTGTCTTTAAATTGTCATGAGTACACCTCTTCTTAATATTGTGTCCTTATTAACATTAAACACAAAGAATATAGATAAACTTACAATAACTTTATTATTAGTCTGTAACAGAAACAACTTAAAGTGCATGAAAAAAAAATTAACTCCTTATTTAAACTGTAAACATTTTTGACCATTTGATACCGAAAATTAAAATATAATCAACAAATAATAATACATTTAAATTGCTCAGCAACATTTTAACTAGGGATGCACCGATCCACTTTCTTTTTTTTTTACTCCCGATCCGATCCCAATATCTAAATCTGGATATTGGCCAATACCGATACTGTTCCGATATCATCATCATTATTGGTTTTATATGAGGCTGTAATATTCTCCTCTCAAGTACAATGTGTACACATATATGCATGCATGTCCAAAAAGGCAACTTGAGGTAAGTTTTATTAATGTTGGATAAGTTTCAAAGTTACAATTAAATTCTGCTAACACAAAACGTGTTTATTTCCTGGCTTTAAACTGGATATTAAAGTGATTAATTTAATTGATAGCTTGTTTAAAGTTATTTTGTATATTATTTTAAATAAGGGGGCAATAAAATGTGTTTTTTCTTCTTTATTCATTCAACCTTTATTTAGTCAGGTAAGTCTCATTGAGCCTCGTGGACTCATTTACAAAAGCGACCTGCTACAAACTGAAGAATGATGAACAGCAATGTTACAATTACCTTAAACAATAAACAAAAGAAAAACTAGCAAAACTAGCAAAACATTATAAGGTAGATGTATAAAATCAAAAACAAGAACATATCTGCATTGGTATTTGCCAGGATTCCAACAGGGTATTTAGAGAGGTCAAGGCCGAGAGCTTCAGTTTTTTTTGTAAGATATTCCAGGAAGCAGGAGCGGAGTAGGAGAAGGCCCTTTTTCCAAATTCAGTCCTCACTGATGGAACACTGCAGGTGATCATGTCCTGAGAGCGCATGCTGTAGCTGCACTCACGCAGAGACATGTAGGAGGAGATGTATGAAGGCAGCAGACCAAGAAGTGATTTAAAGATGAAAATGTACCAGTGGAAGAGTCTGCGTGAAGTTAATGATGTCCAGTTAACCAGTGAATACAGGGTGCAGTGGTGGGTACGATAATCACAGCCAGTTATGAATCTTAGTGCACCGTGATAGACAACATCCGCAGGGTCAGTGGTGTAGTCTACGCAATACTCGGGTATACGGAGTATACCCACTAGAAAAGCTTAAGAATTTCAGTATACCCACTTAAAAGTGCCCAGTGATACATGACATATCATTAGGCATATGTCATTAACACGCTAAACGCTTCCGTAACAATATATTGGTACACAGAGCTTTGCTTTGATACAGTTTTATAAATTATATAACATGTTTTTAATACAAAGCCAACTGTTGTACAAAGTTTGTTGTACATTTATTCAAGTATAAGCATCAGAGAAATTTGAAAATGTTCAATATGCTTAAAAAATCTAAATACATTGACGATTACATTGTACTAACCAGTGTACAAAGGTTTCTAAGCACAGTATACCCACTACAAATGTGTTGACTCCACCACTGCGCAGGGTGCTTGTAGGAGCATTCATGTAGATAATGTCACCATAATCAATGGAGGGAAGGAAAGTCACAGATACAAGGCGTTTCCTAACATTCAGTGTTAGACATGATCTGTTTCTGAAAAAGAAACCCAGTTTAACTTTCAGTTTCTTTACTAGGTTTTCCACATGGAGTTTAAAAGAGAGATGTGAATCGACCAGGATACCCAAATATTTATAGGAATCAACAAACTCAATTGGGACACCATTTGAGGATAAAATCAGAGGAAGATCTGCTGGGACCGACTTCCTACTTGAAAAAAACATCCCTTTTGTTTTATCAGCATTTAGGACAAGTTTGAGACGGAACAAATCTGACTGGATGATGTCAAAAGCGGATTGCAGTAACTGGAAAGCCTTAGCTACTGTTTTAGCTCGACAGTAAACAACTGTATCATCAGCATAGAAATGTAAGGATGCATCAGGGATGCTCTGACCTACATTAGCTATGTAGATTGTAAAGAGGGTTGGTCCTAAGACTGAGCCTTGTGGTACACCATTTTTAACTGTTAAATAACTGGAAGAAGTACCGTTATGTGAACACATTGCCTCCGATCGGACAGATAATTAGAAAACCAACCAATGGTGTGATCAGAGAAACCGATTTCTGAGAGCTTATGACACAAGATGTTATGATCCACAGTGTCAAAAGCTTTAGACAGGTCTAGGAAAAGAGCAGCACAATAATCCTTAGCATCCAATGCTTCAACAACATCATTAAGAACCTTCAGAGAAGCAGTCTGTGCTGTGTTTTTTCCTGAAACCAGATTGATGGAGAGGTAAGATGTTAAATGAGTCCAGATAATTTTTGATCTGAGAGTTTATCAGTTTTTCTAGAACCTTGGCTAAAATGCAGAGTTTAGAGATTGGTCGATAGTTGTTCAGTGAGGTGGGGTCACCTCCCTTCAGCAAAGGAAGAACAAAGGCTGTTTTCCAAGCATCCGGAATGGAATTTTGGCTTATGGACAGATTAAAGATGTGGGTCACAGGGACTGAAATGATATGAGCAGCCAGCCTTAAGAAATAAGGTGGAAGTTCATCTGGACCAGCAGATTTTTTAGGATCAAGATCTTTTAACAGTTTATTTACCTCACTGACTGAGAACGGAGAAAAAGAGAAGGTGTGATTAACTGAGGATTGACTTGTAGGAAGGATTTGATTTGTAGAAGTTCGATTATTAGATGAAGTGGCTGATTTTCCATTTTTAACTGTATCAAATAATGAACTAGAAGCAAAAAAAATGTTTGTTGAAACAGTTCAGGATCTCGTGCTTATTTGACACAGGAACAGAGTCAACGAGAAGTTGCGATGGGAGGTCAGATGATTGGGGGATGCCTGAGAGAGATTTGATGGTTTTCCAGAATTTTTTTGGATTGTTTAGATTTTTGGAGGTTTGAGATAAGAAGTACATTTTGCGGCTTTGATGGCAGTTGTGCCTTTATTCCTCAGCTGCCAAAAAATCAACCATTCAGTGTCTGAGTGTGATGTTCTTGCTACGGCCCAAAGATGATCTCTCCTGTGGCCCAAAGATGATCTCTCCTTTATGCACTCTTTTCATTCAATGTTTTCTTTTTGATGAATTTATTTCATTTTGTCTCATTCAAATGATTAATTAAATATTAAATAGCTTTACATCTGCTAAGTTCTTGGCATAAAACACAGGCATGTTACTGTTTTTAGTTTTTTACATTGCTTTATAATGTAGCTGTTTTTGTTTATTTTTCATATGTATAAATGTATTGTATTTATCAATTCATATGTTTTTTATGATTGTCTCCTGTTGTACTTATAAATGTCTCCTGGAGGGTAAACTATATCTTGGCTGTAAGTATCAAGCTGCAAAATCCTTCATTTTCTACAGCTGATAGCTGTTGGTCATTAATTACGATGAAGTTTAGCAACTTCTCTGTAAACATTTGAGCTCCGGGGTTTCAGCGATATGTTTTTCTTATTCAGTCCTGGGTGGGTGCTCTGATTTCGGTCAGCCGCTCTCAGTCTGTCCCTCCTCCGAGACGGGCAGGTAGACTGAGCAGGTTGATTGGGCGTGGCTGGCCAGGGTCGGGCTGCTGTTTAGGTTCAGCGGGTGTGGCGTACCGCTGAAACCATGGAGCTCGAATGTCCAACATAAAACTAACTTGACTGCAGTTTAATGTGATGATATGGCTCTGCAAACATTGCACTTTGCTGTCTTGTGGTGTTTAGTGTAAAATACTTACACACAGCGGACATGTTTCGGTGAAAGGTTGGCTAGCTGTTAGCAACAGTGCTGCTCACTCAGTCCTCACTCCGTAGCTGGCTGCAAACTATGAAATGGAACAAGATAGTTTCCTCTAATGATGATATGTGGACACAGCAATTTGAAAGGGGGAAAAAAAAGCATTATCAGACTTGGGAAACTCACTTATTTTATTTATTTGTTTGTTTATTTATTCATTATATTTTAATATTACAAAAATGCACACTTAACTATTCTCTTTGTCTTGCTGTGGTTATGATGTTGTAGGTGACCGCATCTGACCCAGATAAGGATGCTGACCAAGAGGCCCTGCGCTACTCCCTCCATGGTCAGGGTGCAGAGAGTGAATTTATAATTGATGAGGTCACAGGAAAGATCTATGCCCAGCGGACGTTGGACCGTGAAGAGCGCGCTGTTTGGCGTTTTGTTGTCCTGGCAACAGATGAGGGTGGTGAGGGTCTAACAGGCTTCACAGATGTCATCATCAATGTTTGGGACATTAATGACAATGCACCCATCTTCCCCTGCGCTCTCAGTTGCCACGGAGATGTAGCAGAGAACTCTGTATCTGGGACTTCTGTTATGGAAATGAGTGCAACCGACCTGGATGACTCGGCAGTGGGACAAAATGCTGTTCTTTCTTACAGGATAGTGGGCAGTTTGGATGCCACAAACGTTGAGTTAGGAGGAATTCCTACCTTCTCAGAAATGTTCACTATCAGCCCCACCACAGGAACTATTGCTGTAGGGATTGGTGGTCTGGACAGAGAACAGGTTGAGTCCTACTTCCTAGTTGTGGAGGCCAGAGATGGGGGAGGAATGACAGGAACTGCAACTGCAACCATTCAGATCAAGGATATGAATGACCATGCTCCAAGATTCATTGATCACTCCTGCCTGGCACGGATCTCTGAGAATGCAGAACCCCATGCAGAGGTGGGTCAGAATGGCTGAAACAGTACTCCTGCTGCTATAATATTTTTGTTTCATACATTTATATATACTATTTTCATATGAATTAATTATTCAACTCGTACTGATTTCCACCCAAATTATCAAAATGACAACTGATTTTGCATTTATGTACTTTAGATACAGATTCAACCTAAATTCATCCACTACATTTGCCAATGGTTGCTTATTGATAGCTTAAGTGCAAAAATATGCTGTTTATTCAAACAACAGTTTTACCATAAAAAAGGCAAAGGAATATGATGGGGCAGTACTTGAATTAACAGATAGATTTGCAGGATTTTTGTCGCAGACACTTTTTGACTTACAGTAAGTGCATTTGTGAAGGTCTCTGCCTCACACAACTAATACTTTAACTTAATCTAGGGACAAATTGTGACGTGTCTATAGCAGGTGAGTTATATTGTTTAATAATAATGATAGTGAATTTGAAATATATTGTGTTGTGTATTGTGTAGAGGTACATTTGAATATTAGAATGCCCCTGATGCTTTTTAATTGCTCAATGTGAAACCAGGGTCTTCAGTTTTTTTGACACGTTTCATTTTACACCTGCTTTTTTTGTATTATTTCATGGCAAACTCTTTATTTTAAGTGCAACAAATTGTATTGTAGTCATTTATATCTGTTAGTCCTCTCTGTCTTTCCATGCACTTTTATTGTGCATCTTTTGGGTAGTAGTGTTAAACCTGGTGTATGCTATTTTGAACTTTATGATATCACAAAGTAATATTGCTTGTTTTAAGGTCTTGGAACTGACTGCAGAAGATTGGGACACTGGAGAAAATGCCCAGCTGACCTTTAGTGTTGTGGCTGGAGATCAAGAACAGAAATTTTACATGGTCAGTCTCAAACAGGAACAACGGGGCATCTTGAAGCTCAAGAAACGTTTGGACTATGAAAGACACAGTGAGCAGAGGTTCAATCTCACACTTAAGGTGCATAAAGTAATTTTGATTCAACCTGTGAGTGTTTTTCTCCCCATTTTTTTTTGTTTTGTTTTTTGTTTTGTTTTTAATTAGAACAAACTGTTTATTGGGTTCTGGAAAATACAATTCAAAATGTTGAAAATTATTATAAATGAAGATTCTTACTTGGTACCTAAAAGTTAAGAAGTCACACTGACAATCTGAATTTAAATATTTAGATATTGTCAGAACATAGTGAATTGTACAAAGTTCTGAGACTTGTTTTCAAGCAGCAAGTACCGTAGTTGTTTTTTTGTTTGTTTATTTATTATTTCATTTTAGTATTATTTTTAATTTAACATTCATCATTTAATATACTCAATTTACCCACAGTTTCCAACATTTATTTTTGTGGAAAACATTCTTATTCACTTTAGACTGCCTTAGAAACACTGTAATCCAGTCCATCATTGTTTTATCTGACATCAAGATTTTAACACTACCTGTATACATTAGGGTTCTACTTTTCCATCATGTTTGATAGTGTTTGTTTTATTTAGGTTGAGGACCTGGACTTCTCAAGCTTCTTGCACTGTGTGGTTGAAGTGGAGGACTACAATGATCATGCTCCAGTTTTTATTCCACACTTTCTGTCTCTGGCCCCCCTTCCTGAAGATGTCATTGTGGGAACCAGTGTGGCTCATCTGGTGGCCAGTGACTCAGACACAGGCCAGAACCAAGACATCACCTTCAGCCTTTCAGAGGACTCAGATCCTGATGGTCTGTTCACTATTGACCAGTCTGGTGTACTTTCAGTGGCTCATCCACTAGATCGAGAGAAAACATCCCAGCATACCTTAGTTGTCATAGCAACTGATCATGGGATTCCACCTTTAACAGGCAGTGCCACAGTTCAGCTGCCTTTATTGGATGTAAATGACAATGGACCAGAGTTTGAGGCAGCCTACTCCCCCGTAGTTTTTGAGAATGCGGCTGGACCACAGGTAGGCTTGTATCTTTTTGATTTGATACCTTTACTCATACTGTGTTTTACATTAGTGATGAGAGAAATACTGCAGGAAGACTAAGGATCAGTGTCATGGATGGAAACTTGTTCCTCTAAAAAGTGACAATTCCTCATACTTTACCTCTTTGTTTAGGTAGTAAGGTTGAACCAAACATCAAGGCTTCTCCTAGCTGTGGACAAGGACTCCCCTGAAAACGGACCTCCCTTTCATTTCACATTGCCCCCGGGGTATCGCTACAGCAATGATTTCTACCTTCAGGACAACTTGAATGGAACAGCAACACTAACCGCTTTGAGGACATTTGACCGTGAGCGCCAGAAAGAGTTTCTCCTTCCTATAATTATGAGTGACAGTGGTCATCCAGCCAAAACAGTGACCAGCACCCTAACTGTGACCATCGGTGATCAAAATGATCACCCTCATGTGGCAGGGGAAAAGCAGATTTCCATCAATAGCCATAGAGGTGAGTTTTTTTCTTTTCTTTCTATTTGTAGATGAGGAAAAACTGTGCCCAGTCACATCTACCTCCTAAACATGTTTAAAACATTAACACATCAAGTATGGGTAGTGGGAATGTTTCTCAGACAGTTCAAACAGTTTAACCATTGTGTCCCCACATGCTCCTCTCGACAATTTTATTTTATGGTACTATTTTGGATATTGATGTTGCTGAAAGCTACTGACTGTAGAGTCAGTGTTTCCAACCTTCAGCCATTCACATTTATCATTTTTCATCAGCCATTAAACACAAACTTCAATCAGTGGCATTTGGAAAACAGTGAAATAACTATTTTCTCTCCGAATAATTAGAATGTTGAACATCAGCACAGCAAACTATTGCAGCTTTGTTAACGTTATAGTTTATCTCAGAACAAACATAAAGATGACAAGTTTAATAGCCAAAAACACAGCAAAATTCTCATGTCACCGCTGATGTCACTGAAGTGAAGTTGCTGCAAATATTAATCAGAAAAAGTGATATATTCAGTTTAACAATGTACAATGCAGAGTCATATGTTGAGTGAGTTGTCCTCATTTTGTTCTGCAGCTTTTTATGTATAGATGATATTATAATATTTTTATACAACTTTGTTATGAGTAAAATAAATCCAGAAGTCACAATTCACTTGTTTTGTTGTTCAGATCTTATAATGAGAACTCACTTTATTGCTGATTATTTATCTCTCAGCGAGAAGGTTGCCGGTTCAAATCCCGATCCGGGGGCCTTTCTGGGTGAAGTTTGCATGTTCTCCCCGTGCATGCATGGGTTTCCTCCGGGTACTCCGGTTTCCTCCCACAGACCAAAAAACATGTATGTTAGGCTGATTGGTAACTCTAAATTGTCCCTAGGTGTGAGTGAGAGAGTGAATGGTTGTTTGTCTCGTTTGTCTCCGTGTGGCCCTGTGATGGACTTGCGACCCGTCCATGGTGTACCCTGCCCCTCGCACTGTTATTGCTGGATATGGGCACCGGCGACCCCCGTGACCCAAAATGTAAGAAACGGGTAAAGATAATGGATGGATGGATGGATATTTATCTTCAATTAAAAGTAGAATGATCTGCCTATTCAAGTTAGAGCAATATATTTCCTTTTTCTCCAACCTGCAAAAGACCTGTACACCTCTGTTGATAATCTGAAAACACTGTTTTTATTTATTTACCAGACATTAAAAGCCATAAATGACAACAAGCTGATTTTGTTGTGTTAAACTTGTTTTCCTCTAAAGCTCATGGCAGACACACCCACGAGCTAAAATCCGTTGGTTCAAGGTGTGCCTTTAACTGTTGGATGCATACATTTGTATTAATATTTTTTTTCCTTGATTATAATCACTATCTATTCAAGAATGAGTTGTATTCATATGCTAAATTATTTATGTTTAAATCATTTCAAATGTAATTTATTGTACTGATGAGATATAAACATGTTCATAGCTTGAAACAGAACAAGCACATTCAGGACTTTCAACGTGTTTTTTTCTTCTGTCTTTCTTCTGTCTTATTAGTAGTGTTATGACTTTTAGGATCTTAGCCAGGTCCTGTTATTACAAAGATACCATGCACATCGCCTAACAAAACACTAGCTTGTGACATGTACAGATGAAATATCAAAGCAAAACATCATCCTTAGTTTCAGATATAAACTTTTCTGCTCTGCATTTTCATAGTTTATAGCATTTACCCACAGACTTGTTTTCTCTTTCTTTTGATTTTCAGGTCGGATGCCAACAACAGTTCTTGGAAAAGTTTATGCTCCAGACCCTGATGATTGGGACAACAAGACCTATATTTTTGAGGGACATATGCCAAGGTAAAACCATATTTAACAGGCCCCTAGTTTCTGAGCATGAATGTGTCATGGATTTAGAATGAGTACAAATTCTATTTGGGTATTTCCTGTTATGGTATCTTAAAAAATGTCATTACAAAAACATTTATAGTTGACAGGATATTAACTTATCGTACATAAATCTTTGAATATCATCTATGCAGATCATTAAAGCTGCAGTCTGCAGTTCTGTAGTGCAGTCTGTAAGTTGTCTAAAAATATATTTTTAACATATTTCTTCACTCTGTCACTATCTCCTGACAGACTGATGTTAGACAAAGTAATCTCTGAAAAAAACTATAGTCCCCTTGCTTCTCTAAAAGCATTTCTAAAAAGCCACAGTGACCCGCCGTTAACCAGCCAATAAAAACAGAGTTTTTAACCAGCCAATAAAAACAGAGCTTCTCACTTCTCACGCTCCTAACCCACGCCCCCGCCTGTCCCAGCCCCCGCGGCCGCGCAGGTTCTCGTTCAAAGTATTGCAAAGCGATGCAAAACTGTTTTGTATGTGACACAAATGTATTAAATTCCCCTTCTTTATCCCTGATCTGGGGCCTCATGTATCAACGGTGCATACGCACAAAAAACGTGCGTACGTCACTATCCACGCAAAACTCCGTATGTATCAAAACAGAACTGAACGTGGAAATGTGCGCATTCCCACGCCAGCTCCAGGGCTGGCGTACGCACGTTTCTGTGGTTTTTGTTCCTTTGGCGACACTTACAGGTGATTCTGAGAAACTGAAGCCCCACAGTCTGTGGTTGACTTTAAGAGCAGCTTGAAGACCTTTCTTTTCAACCGAGCATACTCTACCTCCTCATGATTCTACTTTTGATCTTAGCTGATACTGTTGTTGATTTTAATTGTTTTATTATTTGTTTTATTGACATTTAATTCTGTTGCACCTTGTAGCACTTTGAGATTTTCATTAATGAAAAGTGCGTTATAAATTGAATTCATTATTATTATTATTATTATTATTATTATTATTATTATTATTATTATTATTAACTGTTCATGATGTGAAAATGATTGTTGTTCACACCAGACACACATGATTAACAATTATTACATCCACATGGACGCAATTAAATAAAGGACGCGCAAAGTTGTGCAAAAAATACATTTAACAGGAACGGATTCAGCCTTACTGGAGGATATAAATAGTGTAACACGCAGAGCATTTATTTATAAACAGATATAATTTTCTGATCTAGGATATGGCTTATCAGCCGTTTTCAGGAATAATCCTTTTTCAGTTTGGCACTGCGCGCACTGGAGCGCAACACAGGAGCCGTGCATCACGTGTGCACGTGCAGAAACTGGGGTTCCACAGAGTTTCCAGAGGGAGCTGGCAGACCGATCGGGGCTGTGCCAGTCCAGTCCACACAAAGCCGATTCATGTCCAATGGAATGGTCTCATCCATATGATTCCAAAGGATGAGTCATCGCGCTTTGGAGCGCGCGCGCACCCTCGCCGGTGTTACACGGCAGTGGAGGTGTTTCATAATCTGCGTTTATTGTAGATTTCTCCAAAATGACACGTGAAAGTACACCATATATAACTTGTAGGAGAGCAAAAGATTCACAGACAGACTGCGCACAAAGGCTGCGGCGCGCGCAGCGTTTGGAGACTCCAACATCACGTCATGTCATGAAAACTCTCCACTGAGGCGCACAGACTCGTTTCTTCATATCAGCTATTAAATAAACAAAGATCTATGTTCTACCAAACATCCAAGTAAGTTCCTCTGTGTTTACAGTAATTATGGTAATAAACTCGTGCGCAAAGTTAATATTTTCACTCAGAATGGATGGATGAGCCGGTTGCGCACCAAAGCAGGGTGCGCGCACACACAAATACCGACACACAATCACTCGTTCTTTGCGTGATAAACACATTTTATTACTATTCTTACTTAGGATTTTTTTCCTCACTCATATTATATTAAATTCATTATTTTCCTGAATCTAGAAATCATTTCTGATCGCGCAGGGATCAAACAAACATGTCCTTCACACATGCAGGAAGTAATTTGCATCTGTTTAACATATGTAAATGCAGGCGTGTCAGGGGAGGTGTCTGACGTGCGCTCAGTTCCACGTTAATTGTGATGTACAAAAGGAATGTGCGTGGATTCAGGCGTACGCACGGTTTGATACATCTGGATTTTTTTGTGCGTACGCAGTTTTCTGGATTTGACCGTACGTCACGTTTCAGTAAGAAATCCACGCAAGTCTTTGTACATGAGGCCCCTGGACTTTTCTTTTGTTTGTTTTTTTGCCAAAAGTCAGTTTCCTCCTCCACTGATCCATGACTGAAAAGATGAGGAAATGGATGAATTTGTCACGAGCGAATTAAACTCGGGTTCAACGTGTCTCTTCGAGGCTCTGCAGATTTCCTAGTGTTCTGGTGTGCTGGACCAGTGCTCCATGTTTTTATTTTATTTTTTAGAACGTTTTATTAACATATAATCACAGAACTTCGCAGCGTCTGCCACAGGACATGTAGTGGAGGCGGAGCATTCAGAAACTGCAGCGAGTGCAAGAGGGAGCAGAGCCATATATGGCTCTGAGTGGGGAGGGACCAGAATGCTTTGCCTGTTGAAAAATGTCCTAAGTGCTGCGTTCTACAAAAACTGCAGACTGCAGAAGGCAAAGAAGGTGGTTGATACATAACATTTTTTGAAGCATAAAACCATTAACAAATATATTTTATACTAAAATATTTCCCTTTAGGAGTTTTTAATTTAAATTTTTAAGGCAATAAATTATCAGTTACCACTGAAACTGAGATTTAAATCCAAAATGTAGTGAATTACTTTGCTTTAACAACAAACTTAGGTTTCAGTTTTTCATTTTTTATCCCTTCTATTCATTATATCTTAGCTCAATATGTTATCATTAATTTCCCTTTAGGGTATTTTATAATGATGGTATTTAATTCTAGAGAATCTGAAATAACTGAGACAAAAGATTGACATTAATCACAAGTTGTAGTATTATATGTAAAAGAATAAAGTTAGATGGGACATATTTGAACTCAGAACTAATCAGATCATAAGAAAGTTAATTCTCAATAGTCCAGGTATCAAATCCGCTCATTCTCAATCAGTTCATCTGGACAGTTTCTTTTTAGCAGAAACGTTTCACCCTCACTCCAGAGGGCTTCCTCAGTCAGAGTAGTCCAAAGCACACTGAAGTTAACCCACCAAGTAAGCAACTTATGTGGACCAACCAGTTTGCTGTAGCCAAGATGGTTTCTGGGGGCGTGTCCCTCGTCGACTCCTCCCAGGCAGGCAGACATGTCCAAAGTGGTTCAAGACAAGAAAGTTAATTCTCAATAGTCCAGGTATCAAATCCGCTCATTCTCAATCAGTTCATCTGGACAGTTTCTTTTTAGCAGAAACGTTT
>JBBPBX010082782.1:0-15664 GCA_038048925.1 Garcialebias charrua | reverse complement strand
AAGAGAAAGAAGAATAGAGGTCATAGAAACTGTGGACCAGGTAGTGGGAAAGAGGTGCCACTTTACTATAAGGCTCCCCTTACAGATGGCTAATAAATAATTTATAGATACATAATAAATTCCTCTAAAAACACTTTATAAATCATTAATAACTGCTTATTATGCATTAATTAAGGGTGAAATGGACACAACTGATCAGTTTCTTGACAAGAAGTGAGCCAAATCTGTTCACCTATATATTTCATCTAGAAAATCAAAAAACTTTCAATACAAAAAGATGTACACACTTATCTTATCCCAGCCTTTAAAACCTGAACCCCACACTCACTGCCCTTTGAATTGAGAAAGCTCCTCGGATGAAGAGCGAAACGTCTTCGTTACAAATAAAGTCCAGTTGTTTTTGTATTGAAAGTTTTTATTTTATTTTATCATGTCCTGGATGACTGAGAATCTTCCCCAGCATATTTAATCTAGAGTTGTTTTATTAAACATTTCTTTGTAACTTACTACCTTCTAAGCACAATAAGCATTTGTAAACCTATTTTTTAGCATAATATTGTTTATCACTGCATTATACACATCTACAACTAATATTATACATTAATAAACATGGTTTACAAATGCTTATTGTACTTACAAGGTATTAACTTAGTCTGAAATGTTTAATATAACAGCTCTAGATTAAATATATAGGTGGCAGATTTGGCACACTTTATGGCAAGAAACTGGTCAGTTTTGTCTCTCTCTCACCCTTAATTAATGCATAATAAATAATTAATAATGATGTATAAAGTGTTTATAGATGAATTAATAACATATCTATAGACTATTTATTAGCCATCTATAAGGACAGCCTTGCTGTAAAGTGGTACTGATAAGGATCAATGAGAGTGAAGTCCAGAAAGCTCTGAAAAGAATGAAGAAAGGGAAGGCTGTAGGACCTGATGAGACAGAGTACGTGTGTGAATGAAAGGGAGGCCGGTGGAACAGTGAAGCTACAAGGAGCAGAGTTCACAAAGGTGCAGGACTTCAAATACTTGGGGTCCACTGTCCATGAAAATGGAGAATATGGTAAAGAGGTGAAAAGGAGAGTGCAGGCTGGATGGAACAGATGGAGAAAAGTTTCAGGAGTAATTTGCGATAAAAGGGTGTGAGCAAAAGTAAAAGTAAAAGTTTACAAGAAGACCAGTTATGTTGTATGATCTGGAGACAGTGGACTTGACAAAAAGACGGGAGAAAGAACTGGAAGTGGCAGAAATTAAAATGCTGAGGTTCCCTTTAGGAGTGACAAGGATGGATAAGATTAGGAATGAGATCATCAGAGGTACAGCACAAGTTGAAGAACTGGGAAATCAAGTTAGAAAGGCCAGACTGATATGGTTTGGACATGTCAAGAGGAGGGACAGTGGGTGTATTGATAGAGGTATGTTAGAATAAATGCAGCTGCCAGGAAAAAGACAAAGAGGAAGGCCAAAGAAGACATACATGGAGGCAGTTAGAGAGGACATGGAGGTAATTGGAGTGAGGACAAATGATGCAAAGGACAGAGTGAGATGGAGAAGGATGACTTGCTTTGGTGACCCCTGAAGAGGGAAAAGCCAAAAGAAGAAGATGTAGACAAGTTCATAAACTTTGTAAAGGAAGTCTCTTCATGATGCTCTTATAATGGCATAAGCCTAAAGCCTATGCAGCTTTTCCAACCCCCACTGAGAATTACTGAGGTACAAGGAAATCCAAACTCAACTCAACAAAAAATGAAGTGAGGTTTTGGTTGTCAAGCTTTGATCACAAATATTTACATTTACCCGTATTTTCTGCCGTACACATCGCACCGCCCTATAAGTCGCATCAGTCCAAATTAGACTAAAAAAGTGGAAAAATCCAATAATATATCGCTTCGCCATTTACGTCACATCTATTATGCGTCACCACTACTTCTTTACATTTGTTACGCGTCACTGCTGACAACTTGCTTACAATAATAATAATAATAATGAATTTAATTTATAACGCACTTTTCATTAACAAAAATCTCAAAGTGCTACAAAGTGCAACAAAATCAAAAATAAAACAAGTGATAAAACAAGTAAAATCAATAACTTATAATAACAACTAAGATCAAAGATAAAATCATGAGGAGACAGAGTAGGCTCGCTTAAAAAGAAAGGTCTTCAAGCCGGTTTTAAAGTCAACCAGTGACTGTGGAGCTCTCAGGTAGTCAGGGAGGGAGTTCCATAGGCAGCCACACAGAATGCCTGGTCTCCCATGGTCCTTAATTTGGTTCGCGGAATGTGAAGGAGATTACTATTCTGTTATCGTAGAGACCGGGTGGATGAATATGGTGCAAGAATGTCCTTTAGATAATCAGGTGAAGTTCCGTGTAAGCATTGGTGTGTAATGAGAGCAGTTTTGTACTGAATTCTGTAGGTGACAGGAAGCCAATGTAGGTTATGGAGAATGGGCGTGATATGTTCAAATTTACGAGCTCTCAACAAAATCCGTGCTGCACTGTTTTGAACAAATTGAAGCTTCTGAAGGTATTTGCCAGGGATTCCAATAAACAGGGATTTGCAGTAGTCGAGCCTGGAGGAGACTTTAAGCATGGACGAGCTTCTCAGCATGAGAAAAGGTTAGAGATGGGCGAAGTCTGGAGACGTTACGAAGATGGAAGAAGCAGGTTTTAAACAGATGCTTAATGTGATTTTCAAATGTAAGATGAGAGTCCATTTTTATTCCAAGATTTGTAACAGAGGTGGAGAGGGGGATGTCTTGTCCAGAAAAGGAAATTGTTGTTATAGTAGATGTTTGTACCTGGTGAGGGGTGCCAATCAGTATGGCCTCAGTCTTGGAGCAGTTTAATTGAAGAAAGTTCTGATTCATCCATGCCCTTATTTCCTCCAGGCAGGTAGAGAGGGCAGTGAGTGAAGATGGAGAAGACAATGGGGAAGATGAGGATGCTCCAGTCCTGATGTAAAGCTGTGTATCGTCGGCATAACAGTGAAAAGAAATGTTGAACTGATTAATAATTTGACCTAAAGGCAGCATGTAAAGGGAAAACAGCAGGGGCCCCAGAACTGACCCCTGAGGGACACCACAGGAGACACAGACTGTCTGGGAAGTGGCATTGCCAAGACTAACACACTCCAGCCTATTGGAGAGGAAAGATTTGAACCAGTCCAGGACAGTGTCACAGAGACCGACCTCCACATGAAGACGGTAGAGGAGGATACTATGGTCAACAGTGTCGAAGGCTGCAGTGAGGTCAAGGAGGACAAGGATAGAGGGAGAACCAGTGTCAGCAGCCATGATGACATCATTGGTAACTCTTAGAAATGCAGTCTCAGTACTGTGAGCTGCTCTGAATCCAGACTGGAGCTTCTCATACAGGGAGTGTTGCTGTAGGTGGTCCTGCAGCTGAGCGGCAACCACTTTCTCCAGCACTTTAGACAGAAATGGGAGTTGGGAAATTGGGCGGTAATTAGGAAAAATGTTGGGATCCAAATTAGATTTTTTTCAGAAGAGGCCTAACGATGGCAGTTTTTAGAGGCAGTGGAACATGACCAGATTGTAGAGACTGATTTATTATTTGTGTGATTAATGGGTTCATTGCAGAGTGATTGGATTTTATGAGAGACAAGGGGAAGGGATCGAGGGCACAAGATGAAGGCTTCATTTTCTTGATGATGGTCTCCACTTCACTCTGAACAACCTCATTAAAGCTGCACAAGGACCCAGAATGCAGATGGGTAGATGGCGAACGAAGATCAGGGAGGTTGTGGAGCTGAGATCTGATAGTGTCAACTTTGTTTTTAAATGATGAAAGGAACAGGTTGCATTTATGAACAGAGTCTTCAGGAGTTTGTTTAATGGGATTAAGCAGACAAGTTATTGTGGAGAAGAGCTGTTTAGTTTCCAGGGCAGGTGTTGATGATGTTGGAATAATATTTAGAACGTGCTTCTTTAAGAGAATAGGCGTACGCTTTCTGATGTTCTTTGTATGCCTGCTTATGTAAAGAGAGACCAGATGATTTTACACGTCTCTCTATAGCATGGCCAGTTACCTTCATCTTGCGTAGCTCACCAGTGTACCAGGGAGCGGAACGGGAGAAAGACACCAGTCTTGTCTTCAAGGGAGCATGTAGGTCCAGGAGCTCCTGGAGAGATTGGTTGCAGATAAATTATTGACAGCGATCAGGGACTGAAGATCAGCGGACAGAACATCAGGTGAAATGTTTTTAAAGTCACGGAACTGGTTAGGTCGTTTTGGGTTTGAAGCAGGCGAAGATGAAGGCACTTCTAGGGAGATGACACTGTGTTCTGAGACACCCAGGTCATAAACAGATAAGTTATTGATGAGTACAGTATCTGTAATCACCAAGTCCAGAGTATGCCCCATGTTGTGCGTAGGGGCGTCAACATGTTGAGTGAGATTGAGAGAGTCCAAAAGATACTTAAAATCTGTTGCCAGAGGTGAAGAGGAATTGTCCATGTGGGTATTTAAATCAATAAGAAAAATAGTTTTCACAGGGGAGGTGCAGAAAAAAGTGAGGAGGTCATTCATCTCTGAGTTAAATGAAACATGCGGTTTGGGAGGCCTATAAATCAATATAACGTTCATCAGAAGTGGGGCTTTGAAGCTGAAGGCCAAACATTCAAAAGAAGAAAAATCCTGAGAAGCCAGATGAGACAATTTTAGAATTACTATGGTAGATTACAGCCAGACCACCACCGCGGCCAATGCAACAGGCTCTTTGCGGATAACTGTATCCAGAGGGACAAGCTTCAATCAGAGAACTGTACGCATCTGGTTGATGCCAAGTTTCTGTAAGACACATGAGGTCCAAGTTCTTCTCCAGAATGTGATCATGAATAATACATGATTTGTTGGATAGTGATTGTACATTGAAAAGTTATATTTTAATACCAGTTGGAGTAGGAGCCTGAAGTATAAGTGTTGGTATTAAAATATGTTTCTTGACTAACTTTATCAATTTTTACATTGTGTTCATTAAACTGGCCTTGAAAGGGGGGGGGGGGGGTTGTGCAATTTTGCTTCAAAGGCCCGGAATCTCTTTGAAGGACAAGGGCCCATCCTTCTCGGAAAAGCCATAGGTCTTTGATGAATGGTTGCACATCACCCTTCTCACTTCAAGCCTGCAGTTTCTAAAGGGAGTGAGGCACACAATGTGTTTCCATGTATCTCACAGCCAAGTAGAATTGTTGATGTAAGATAGGGATAAGTTATAGTTTCAGTTGAGGGCAAACTAACCCAGGTGCCTAGCGCCACTTTGCTTTGAAAAACAGAGTGAGTAAAGACATCACACACATGCACGTACACAAGCACGCACGCACATACATATAAATCCCACAAGGTATAAAACTATTACAGCGCTATTAGAGTCTTAGAGGTCTGCCGTGGAGTCTCTGATCAAGATGTCCGGCTGCGTTGATGTGATTCTCATCTGAGTTGAAGCGACCTCCCAACTCGTGTCACATGGTGAGATTTTAAACGTCAATGCCTTGAGTTTGTGTGTGTTGTTTTACTGTGACGGATTTAAATGACACATTATTTCTAGCAGGAAAACAGTTTTTATGTTTGACTTGTATGTGTTTTCACTTTTTCTTTTATTTGTCCCAGTTTCTCTTTAATAAATGACATCATTATTTTAAGGGAGTCTGTGATTGTGTTTTTTCCTAAACAATTGTGTGCCTATCCTTCATGAGCCTGAAAGAATGATTTAAAATATGATCAAACATTGAACATTTGGGTTGATTTGAAATATCATAAAACAGAGCCTTTTGAACCGGTTTAAGTAGACTGAAGTCCACTCCACGTTTCCCTTGCCACTTCGTGCGCTGTGGACTACAAGAGAGTACAGACGCAGCGATCTAATGACGTAATCAAGGTGTGACACGTCGCGTGGCCCAAAGAGAAAGTATTGAGTCCGACCTAGCTAGCCGAGAGTAAACGGATTTCTTCCGAGAGCTTCTATGGATGTAACGAGGTCTATTCAGAAGTCCCAGTTGTTTGATGGTGGAAACAGAAGGAGGAATTGAGCAGTTGTTAAGTCCAAACAGCTGTGAAGCGGAGTACATCAACGAGCCGGTGGAAGCTAGCACAGAGATAGCCGCCAACAGCAGACCCACGGCTCCGAAAAAAATATACAAGAAGCAGTGAGAGGTAACTTGAACGAGCATTACCTTGAAGAGGAGCACAGGAGAGAATCCAGAACAGTCCAGAGGACACAGAAGTTTGACAGAGGCAGCAGGTAAGCGAACAATAAATGCAGATATGTGGTTCTCCAAACAAAATTTGTGCTAGAGTTAACGGGAGGTTGACAGCCCAAAATTCCGGTTAGACTAGTAAAGTTTTCTATCTAAGGAATCCAGCAAACAAGTCAAATCTTGGCCTCACTATAGTCTCCCATCCTGAGCAAGCACAATGGCATCAGTGGAAAGGAAAAACTCCCTTTTAGAAGGAAGAAACCACTCTAGCAGAACCAGGCTCAGGGCAAGCGGCCATCTGCTTTGACCGGCAACGTGTAACGTCTGCAGAGCCACAGTGCAGTCAGACAAGACAGGTGCTCTATCTCTTAATAACAGAAAGGTAGAAATGCCCAACAAGGGTCGGTGAAAAAACAGCAGAAGGTAAAAAGAAAAAAGTACGAGGAGCAGCGGCAGCCAGGTGCGCCCGCGTCAACTCCCGGAAGGCTTACAAGGTAGTAACTTACAAAGAAATATTTAATAAAACAACTCTAGATTAAATATGCTGGTAAAGATTCTCAGTCATCCAAGACATGTCTTGGCCTCCCTGCACTGGCTACCGGTTCATCTTCAAATCCAGTTCAAAATTATCCTGTATGTCTACAAATCGCTCAACAGTCGCCCCCCATCTCTGATTTGATAAAGCCATATGTCCCACCTCGTTCTCTGAGGTCAATGGACCAGTTACTCCTCACAGTTCCAGAAACTTGTCAAACGCAGAGGTGACAGGGCCTTCTCTGTAGCAGGCCCAAGACTTTGGATTGAGTTACCTCTGCTCATCAGACAGGCCCCCTCCCTCTCGGTTTTCAAATCCTGTTTAAAGACCCACTGCTATTCCGTTGCTTTCAACACCAGATGATCTGTGTTTGGTTGTTATACTTATTATCTGCAACAATTTTATGTCTATATTCTGGTTTTTTTAACTTAATTGTGTATGTTGCCTATGTGTTACCTGTTGTTTGTTTGTTTGTACATCACTTTGGTTGGCCTTGTCGTTGTTTTTTTAAGTGCTCTATAAATAAAATGGTATGGTATGTGAGCCGAACCCAGAAATGTGGGCCGGTGTTGTGCCAAAAATCAATGTGCTGCCAAATGGCAGTCACGGGACTGTACATAGGAGGACTTTAACAAGAATTGAACAAGATTAACACGTAAAAACAATTATTTGTTTGCTCAAAATTATAATAAATGTGTGTCTCAGTCTACTTTTTGCTTAATAAATGCACGTTGACGATCAAATCAGCTGTATTTAAAAAGCTGATACTCGGAAGTAAACATGTGCATGTGACGAGTCACTGTAAATTTAGCAAGATAAACACCTAAAAACTGAAAGTTATGCACCATAACTCATGTTCCCTGAAGGAAGGGAACGAGGTGCAACATATGACTATGGGAATTGCGCCCCCGCGCGGTTCACCTGACGTAATACAATCACGCCTTTCTAAAGGCAAGGTGGGCGTCAGCAATGAGGCCCCGCCCTCTTTGCATAAAAGGGGCTGACACCCCAACTTCTATCTCAGGGTGCACTTCACCGAGCTTGGGCATTGAAAGGGCAAACATGTGTTGCACCTCGTTCCCTTCCTTCAGGGAACATGAGTTATGGTGCATAACTTTCAGTTCCCTTCTCAGTCAGTACACTCGGTGTAACATATGACTATGGGAACGTAATTCAATCACGCCCTGGAAATGCTCTGGAAATGCATGCTTATGAGAACTTTGTGCCTTAGACTACAGGCATCAGCTGTTCTTTACTCTGTGGTAGAGAGAACAGCCTGAGTCACGTCACATGCTGTGACATCTAAACTGTAGTGTTACACAAAAGTGTTTGATGATGCCCAGTTAGCAACTGCACATATTTCTGCTACTGGTACACCTCTGAATAAGGCCCAGGAAGTGGCTAGGCCTCAGGTTGAGTGAGCATGTACTCCACTGGGCACCTTACTAACCTTTGCTGCTGCACGCCCTTTTAATGGCCTCAGTTACCCAGTGTGAGAGGCGCTGTTTCAACAGGGCTCTGCCTGCAGCAGGATTGGCAAAACATACAAACAGCTGGTTTGTTTTTCGCCAACTGTTAGTTCTCTACATGTAGGCGCTCAGGGCCCTAACAGGGCAGAGTGCGTTCAGCTGCCTCTGTTCTGCAGTTAGAACAGGGGGAGGAGGAAAGGTTGGGAGCTGAAAGTCCAGACTTTTGGGATTAAAAATTGGTACTTTTGGCACATATGCGGGGTTTGGACGTAGGGTGACCTTTGACCCGTCTGGAAAAAATCTGGTGCACATTGGATGCACAGATAAAACGTGGAGGTCACCTATGCGTTTTGCTGAACACAGAACTAAGAGCAATGCAGTCTTATAAGATAACAAATCTATCTTAATACTGCTAAGATGCTCAAATGGAGGCTCACACAGAGCATCCAGGACAAACTGTAGGTCCCACAGAGGGGCCAAAGTCCTGCTTGGAGGCCTCTTCCTCAGCATGCCCTTCATGAACCGTATAATGAGAGAGTGGGCACCAGGTGATTTACCTCCCCAGCCCTCGTTGCATGCCGAGATGGCTGATAAAATTACATTAATGGTGGAGAAAGAGCGACCCTTCTCTAGCAGGTCCTGTAAAAAGGTCAGGAGCTGGACCAAGTCACAGGAATATAATAATAATAATAATGAATTCCATTTATAATGCACTTTTCATTAATAAAAATCTCAAAGTGCTATGCAGGAATATGAGATAANGCAGCAACTGCTTTTTCCAGCACTTTAGACAGAAATGGGAGGTGTGAAATTGGGCGGTAATTAGAAAAGATGTCGGGATCCAAATTAGATTTTTTCAGAAAAGGCCTAATGATGGCAGTTTTTAGAGGCAGTGGAACATGACCAGATTGTAGAGACTTATTTATTATTTGTGTGATTAATGGGCTAATTGGGTGATTCTCATGAACCCAACCTATTGAATGGCTTGGAAGATTTTATGGGCATACTCATAAAAACTAAACATAATTCACTTTTGTTTGAACAATCATAATTTCTATTATTTGGCACAGTTCATTGTTGGTTACCAAAATATATGTATTTATAATAATTTACTGCAAAGTCATGGATATTAAGTGTCTTTTATGCATATGTGTTTTGTTGCTACACTCTGTCTTGTACTTCACAGGATTGCAGACGGCGGTTGGGTGTGTTTGCCTTGTGCTCTTTTTATGAAGTTTTTTTTGTGGTCTTACTTTCTGTCTTTTCCTTTCTATCTTCGTTTAACGTCCGTTTTCCCGATTCTGGGGTGGGATGCTACATCTTTGTCGCCAAGTTTTTGATACCAGATTAGGCGGTCAGTTGTGTCCAGTTCATTGAGGTTCAGCGCTTTCAGATCTTGTTGAATTGTTTGCGTCCAAGTCTTTTTCGGACGGCCTTTGGGACGGGTGCCAGGTACTTCAAGGTTTTCAATAGCAAGTATAGCACTGTTTTCACTTCGTTTAACATGACCAAACCACCGCAAACGGTGTTGCCGTTTTCCTTTCTTTCTATTAAAAAAAATCATATTGGTGTGAAGAGGATGGCTGTGAGGTGAGAAGGGATGTCATCTATAAAGGGAAAAAAAAGTGTTTCAGAGACAAAAACACTGCTCTGAGTTCCAGGAAATTTATGTGGAGCTTGGCCTCCTGCTGGTTCCAGACCCCTTGGGCGTACTGGTTTCTGCAGAGACCTCCACACCCAGTTTTTGACGTGTCTGTGGTCACCAGGACTCTTGACAATACCCTCCCCAGTGTGACGTCTTTACTGAACACTGTGGGGGCCTTCCATGGTTCCATAGCCTTCATGCACTTCGGGCCAATCAGTATCCCCCTCGTTCGCCGAGGGGGGACAGGTTGCAATTGTTTGTTGATCCATATCTGTAGAGGGTGCATTCTTAATAAGGCCAGAGGCATGCAGACAATAGCTGCTGCCAACAGGCCCAAGAGGCGCTGGTACAACATGAGAGACACCCTCTGGCCTAGCTGAAAACGTGCTAGGCAGAGATGGAGGGATGAAACCCGTGCCTCTGAGAGCCTTGCCCTCTACAAAATGGAGTTGAGCTGTACTCCCACAACTACGGTAATCTGGGAAGGGGTCAGATTGCTCTTGTCCAGGTTTATAACAAAACCTAGGGCTTCCAGGTGAGACATCACCCCTTCTTCGTGCTGCTGTGCCTGGACCCAGTTGTGTCCGAGTATCAGCAGATCATCTAGATAATTGAGAACTCTGACCCCTTGACCCCTCACCGGGGTCAGGGCCACGTCCAGGCATTTCGTAAATGACCTGGGGTTGTTTTTAGGCCGAAAGGCATTGCCAAAAACTCGAATGCGGTGCCCTCGAAGGCAAAGCGGAGATATTTTCTGTGGCAGGGCAGGATGCTCGCGTGGAAGAAAGTGTCTTTCAGATCCACGGTGCAGAAGTAATCTCTCGGTCGAACCAAGTGGATGACTTGTCTGAGTGTTAACATCCTGAAGTTTTCGTTTTTATTCTTCTGTTCACACCCCAGAGGTCCAAGATGGGCCTCAAGCCCTGTTCCCGTTTTGAGACCAGGAAGTACTTGCAGTAATGGCCCTTTATTACATCGTGAACAGGGACCACTCTGATCACCCCTTTCTGCATCATAGTAGAGATCTCGTCTCTCAGAACATGAGCATGGTCTGGGCTGATAGAAGATGACAGCACCCCCGTGAAGGGAGGTGGTCGCTTGTAGAACTGCAGCAGGAGACCCAGGGTGATAGTGGAGATGACCCACATGCCTGGTTTGCATGCGTTCAAGGCGCCAGCGTATGCGCTCAGTCTGGAAGGCATGTGTATTCTGTGATGTCTGTGTCTCAAGGGGAGAGGAGAGAGGGTAGTGGCCCCCTCCTAGTCACCCTCCGGCAGACTTGCCTGTCCCTTTGCGGTAGCCGGAGTGTCTGTCTGTTGTAGACAGACCTCTGGCTTCCAGTAGTTCATGTCTCATTAGTGTCAGGGTGGCCGTGTGTGAGTGCTACCCCACCTTTATTGACACGCTTTACATAAAAAAGTGCTGGTTTTTTTTTGAGTCGACACACAGGACACTATGTGCTTTCTAAGACTTTATTGCTGTGCTTAAAGAACATGTCTTTATTACACCAACATTTAAGTGATTTTTTTGTGCATACATGATTTACAGCAGATAACCGTGGCTTTTTAAATACAAAGTCTGGCTTTAAAAGTTCGGTCTCCCCTTTGTCCACGTGGATGGGAACACCTAAAAATAGCGAGGCGGCCCTGCATCAGGCCGACTTCTGCTTCCGGTCCCTGTTTGCTGAAGAGGACCTCAGTGGGCCTACCTGGCGTGGGACAAATCTGTGCCTTCCCTAGGCTTGGCCAGCCTGGGACGGCCCTGTGGCAGGCTTCTGCCGTTACTCTCTGTTGAGCGCCGGCCCTTTCTGTGGGGGATACCGTGTAGCCGAGTGGTGTCGAGGATGCGTGCCCCTGTGTCCACTAGCGTCTCTGGGTTGCACAAAAAGCTTTCTAGGCATCTCTTCACGCAAGGCCTCTTCCTGTTACCTCCTTTGTTCCAGCCTGCTCTGAATTCTTTCGAGAGCACTGCCGAAAAGCCCTGTGGGCTCGATGGGATGGTGGAGGAATGGGTTAAGTTGGGCCTTTGGCAGATCCCTCAGCGTTAGTCACAAATGGCGCTGAGCGATGACAATCATGGCCATACTCCTCCCCTGAGTGATTACGGCTGTCCTCATGAGGTGAAGAACAAAGTCTGTTACCTTACGGGCCTCCTCCAGAACGTCGGCCGCCTTCTTTTTGTTGGAGGTCTGCTGGAGCTCCTGAAGATTTTCCGCCAAGTAAGCTTGCATCATAGCTGAAGTGTTCATGATGCAGACCGCAAGGCCTTGTGCTCGGTAACAATTCTCGAGCTGTGAGGCCGACATGCGGCAGGCCTTGCTAGGCAAAGTTTGTCTGGAACCCGAAGTCCTGGGGTCTAAGTGGGACGCCAACATGTCCTCCATCTGGGAGATGTTGGCCATGCCAGCCACCTCCATTCTGGTAACGTCCAGGAACTGGGAGAGAGGCAAAGTCATTGGAGCCCTGGGTTCAGCACAGGTACGAGTCAGCTCCGTCTGGAAGTCGGGAAAATTTGGCATCCCATGCCTCGTGGCCAACTGCTTCTTGGAGAACCAGAAGATCCACGCCAACCTTGTTACCTGTTGTCGGGGGGGGGGAGGGGTTCTGGCCAATTAATCCGTAGCATGTCCGTTGCTCTGCGACACAGCTCGAACAGAGCGCGGACAGACGCATCAGTCTCTGGTTGACCTGCCGCAGGGTTCTGGGTGAAGTCCTCGTCTTCTCCTTCGTCCTCGTTGTCGGCTTCGTCATCAGTTAGTTCGCCCGAGGCTGTTAGCGAGAGCTCATCAGCTCGTAATAAGTCCCTTGTGTCGAACTCAGCGGTGGAGTCCCCGAGAGGGGCCACCATGTCCATGTTTCCTCCCCAGTCGGAGTGACCACTGTCCTCCAATTCAACAGCCTCAAGCTCCGCAGTGGGAGTGAGCGCTTCAGTGAGGAGCGGTGCCCGCGCCGTAGTGGAGCCGCCCATGGCTTTGACCACAAAGTTTATGCACCTCCGTCTCTCTGCCTCACGTAGCTGGTTGTAGTGAGGGCAGGACTCGGGGGAGTCCAAAGCTGTTTTGGCATGTAGCATCCGGAAGCAGACGGGACAGGCCTCGAGGGTGTCTGCCGCTGAGAGGGAATAACCACATCCGCTGGGGCAGGCTCGGGAGACGGGGCTCGCTGGCCTATTGTTCTTGTTGGAAATATTCAACTTCCTCTTGTTCTTCTCCGGAGCCATGGCTGAGAAGAGACGTTGAGTTGTAGCCAGTTAGCCGTCCACTTATCGTGGCGAAGAAGTCCTCACGTCGAGTTGCTCTCGGTGGCTAGCCTGCTAGCACGTTAGCCACGCAGGTAGCGTGTGGCGCAGTTAGCGCCTCGTAGCTGAGCTGTGAAAAGAGCAGAAGAAAAAACCTTGAAAGTTAAGATGACGACACTGGGTTAGCCTCCGCTAACCCAAGTGCTCACAGGAAAGTTCTCTGTAACGCTCAAGGCAGGGAGAGAGCTCACCTCCAGTTGAGCGATCCAGTCACAGAGGGTCCTTCGAAGTTCAGGTGTGAAGCGAGGTGAAGGGCAAAAAGAGGATGAAGGTGGGGCGTCAGCCCCTTTTATGCAAAGAGGGCGGGGCCTCATTGCTGACGCTGACGCCACTTGCCTTTAGAAAAGGCGTGATTGTATTACTTCAGGTGAACTGCGCGGGGGCGCAATTCCCATAGTTATATGTTGCACTGAGTGTACTGACTGATAAGGGAACTGGATTGCCCCCCACGGACCACAAACCGCTTCAGCCTGCTCCTCTGCTTCAGCTCATTCACGAGCGACGTCACCGGCACCAGCGAGACAGCAGCACATGCCACGTGACTGAGAAAGTTAGTGACTTTTGAATCCCCAGAATCCCCTTGTCCTCGCCAAAGTCACTAACCTCTCTGTCTTTTATGATTGGACTCCCGCCTTGGACCCTGACTCCACCAACCAAATGAATAAAGACTGTTTTTGTTTTTTGTACTCCTGTGTCTGGCTTATTAAGAATCCAAAAACCTATTTCCTGACTAAAGGTCTACAGAAAGTCTTAAAATGTGCTGAAACATGAGAACTGCTATGCATAATTGAATTTAGACGAACAAAATACAAGTTACAAAATACAAGTTGTATTGTTTTTTGAATATCCAGAGGACCAGACTTAGCTTTTTTAGATTTTTCTACCTGGATTATTGAGCATGCATCAGGGTACAAAATACAAGTGTTTTTCAAAACATGACATTTCAACCACAATTGTCCTTTTGTTTTAATAATCTAGCTTTTTTTGCTGTTACATGACTATTAAATATTTAATACAGGATGTTACTATCCCTGTGATTTGTGGGTTTGGCTGCTTGGCCTGCCATGTGTTTCAACATGCACATGAGAGTGAATTGGAATTTTTGAGGTCTATAAGAAACCCCAAAACGTTCAGTTAAGTCATCTGGACAGTTATTTTTTGTTGTTGAGATGTTTCACCCTCCATCCAAAGGGCTTCATCAATATGAGGACACAAACAAACTGTTTTCCCCACTAAGCAGTACACTCCTACAGTGGACTGACCAGTTTGCTGGTGATAAGATGGTTTCTGGGGGCTGTCCTCTCCCCCATCAACTCCTCCCAGGCAACCACAACCAAAGTGGTTCAATACATCAAAGTTCATGCTCAATCATCCAGGTAAAAAAATCCAACAATGTTCAGTCAGGTCATCTGGGCAAATGGGACATATTTCCCTGGATTATTGAGCATGGACTTTGATGTCTATGAGAAAGAAAACTGGCTCCTGCTAAAATTAGCTTTATGTGAATGCAAAGAGTTTATTGATTGCATCTGTACAAATCAGGGGATTATTTTTTGTCAAATTGATTTTGGTTGATTTAAGAGATTCTATTGCAGACTGGATTATATAGTATTTTCTGTTGTGTTTATTTCAAGTTTCCTGCAACACTAAACCAATTGGTCTAACAGCATGAATGAAGAAATATCTGTGTCATCTAAAGTGTGCACGTTGTGTCTGGACGTCATCTTCCTTTCTGGTGCAACGAGCCTGCTTTGACCTGACGAGTGCTGTGTGGTTTCTGAGACTTTGAGACAATCCCACCATGCTAATGTTTGCCATCGACTCACAGTTTGTGCTTTCAGTTGGATCAGAGAAAAGAAAAGTTCAGCCTTAAAATAGGCCGAGCCCACTTTAGGTGGGCTCTCGTCTTTTAGATCTTAAGGACAAGTAATCTGCCTCTGCAAGTCACATCCAAATGGGAAAACTTAAAATAATCTCACAACATGTGACGCTATAGCTGTTTACAGAAGTTTTCAGCAAAATATTCTGTTTATTCAATATTTAAAGAAGAAAATAGCAAACAAATTCAAGAACTACAATCTCTCTTATAATAATAATAATAATATTTTTTTTAGTTTGTAGACAAGTCTCTCTTGTAAATGAGTCCTCGAGGCTTATTGAGATTAACTTGCCTAAATAAAGGTTGAAGGGATACATTTTATTTGTAGGCACCTTTCTTGGCACTCAAGGTCACCTTACATTGTCAATCATCAAAACAAACAATATTATACACACAGTAAAAACAAGCAAAAAACAATTAAAATAAGACAATGCAGTTGCAATCACAGTGCATAGGCTACTTTAAACAGATGAGTTTTGAGTTTGACTTGAAATGTGGCATTGAGTCTGTATTGTGAATATCAGGTGGGAGTGAGTTCCAGAGCTGGGGGGCAGAGCAGCTGAATGCTCTGCTCCCCATAGTAATAAGACGGGCAAGGGGAACAATGAGCTGAA
>JBBPBX010082780.1:0-15665 GCA_038048925.1 Garcialebias charrua | reverse complement strand
TTCAATGGGCTAGTGTGTTTTGTGTTCAACATATTAATTTCAAGTATTACATCAAAACAAAAACTTCAATCATTATTTGGTACACAATTCAATCTACACATTCAATTTTTGATGCATTTTTTTAAACCTCAGTCTAATGTCAGTCCTTAAGCGTATGGGATTCTGCAATGATACAAGTGTCTTCACTAACAAATTAAAAAGATAACTGTTGAGGTAATTTTCAATAAAATTGTTATGAATAGTTAGCACCTTATCAACTGTTACATCTGTCATAGAGCACCAAGTATGAAGAACATATATGTCTTTGTCCAGGCTATACTAATGGTTAACAAACAAGTTTTTTTATTCTATAAGATGTAACCAGAGTAAATTTCTCCATTCCAAGATCTCCATTCCTATCAGAATAATTTTGTTATATTACAATAGTATTTTCCCCCTTTACATTTTATTATTATTATCTCAAGAAGTAATGTCTTAAAGATGTTTTATTGTTAATTATTTCATTAATTTCAAACGTTTATTTTTGGAAAAAAGTCCTCTTTTCTTTGATTCTCTTGAGTAAAAAGAAAACCAGCAGGAACAAACATCATTCAATGTGTTTGTTCTAGCATGGTTTCTTTGTCACCTGACTGGTAGCAGTATGCAACCATCAGTATCTCATCAAATCAGCTGGTGCTCATCAGGCAAGGTGGGAGAGGCTTTACAGTTGCTGCTGCAGTTCTGCAGGCTTCAAGTTGTTTGTAAGCCTCTATCTAATGCTGTTTGCCACATGTGATGACATGCCTCTCAACTCTTACATGTGTATTTGTGGGACAGAAACCTTCTGCTGATTATGTGTTTTAACCGTGGGAACTGGTGAGTGTTTTGTTTGTTGTCTGGAGCTGGCAGAGTTAGTGCTGGTCTCCATGTAATTGTTTGGGCTCTGTGTTAGTTCAGTGCTAATGCTAACAAACTTTGTTGAATATTCTTTGACATCATCTTGAAGTAATTAACTAAAGGTACATTAAATGGTGGAATGCTATTTTGTGCTAATGTGAAATATTGAGAATCTAATGTTATTTGATTATTGAAGAGTACTCAACTGAGTTTAATTATATTTATAATCTAAACTTAATTACTATAGTAAATATGGAAAAGCATGTACAAGTATTGATTATATTTATGAAATGATTTTGATGTTGATAAAAACCCAGGGTTATTTATTAAGAGGTCTGCTTTATACAGGCCAGGTTCCTGATTCTGAAGGTTCCTGATTCTGATGATCCTGATTCCGGATCATGTCTGTTGTCGAGCTGACCAGACTGGCGAGCTACCCTATAATGAACCAGGAGAACTGTTGAATTCCCTCAACTCCTTCCAGTCTGGTAGGACAGTGTTTTTCAACCTTTTTTGAGCCAAGGCACAGTGTTTTCATTGAAAAAAAATCCCGAGGCACACCACCAACCAAAATTGTAAACATAGATACACTGTATCCGCCTATATTAAATATACAGTCATTCTTATCAAAGTGTCTGGAATAGGAATGAAATAAACACAAAAATGTATTTTTTTATCATATTTTATATTTCTTATTTCAAATTGCAATTAACATGTCTTCAAAAATACACCCGTACAGTACCATAACAATGTAGTCTTAAATTTAAAGAGGTTGTAGAAAGGGGGTGGGGGGGGCTTTTTTGATAAGGCACACCTGACGATCACTCTTGGCACACTAGTGTGCCTAGGCACAGTGGTTGAAAAACACTGTGGTAGGAGATGTTTAAGCCTATAACCACATCCACATTTTCCTCTGGACTGAACTGAATTGGATCCTTTCCAACATTCCATCTTACTCCCATCAAGGAGTTGAACTGTGAACATTTTTTCCCATGGCTATAAGAAAAGAAAAACAATTGTGGAGAATTCATGGTTTCAAGTACTTGTTTGTATATATAGATTTTGTAAATATTGTATAATATAATTCACTTTCTTGGCACTATAAGGTTGTCTGTGTGTTTTTATAAGGTACCACTTCCCTCTAGCAGTCAAACCCAGACTCTTCTGATTTAACTATCTCATTAACCAACTCAAATACCCATATATGTAATGTATATGCTACAAAAACAACTTTCTCAAAAACAACACACTGGTGTCAAAGAATGCTACTTACCTAATATTAACCCTTTATATTTTTGGATGACACCATTTTGTTAATAAAGTTTGTCATTTTATTCTCAGCTGGTGTCCATGTTACTATGCAAATGTTTATGTGTAGAGCATAGATAGACCATGCATATACTACTGGCTGCTGAATATATTATTCTGCCAGAAGATAAGTACATTTAGTTAGTCCTAAAGTTTACTCAGTCAGATCGATAAGTTTGCTGCCTCATCATTGTAGGCAAATAGTTTGTGCTCAGCACACAAACTGAAAACAGATAAACTAAAGGCTCACACATAGCTCTACGTACATCTGTACGCGTGTCCGTAGGCACGTACTGTACATAGCCAGTTCATCCCCATACCTTAGCATACGTTCTCGCGTTCATTCTCGCATTTTCGCACCAAATTCTTGACATCATTTGAGTAGCTGCAACGCAGAGCGTTTATCTACGGGACAAATTGAGGTTGCTGATTGTCATTTGTTGACATGCCTACTGATTTGATTGACAGATCGGGGGGAGGCGTGAGCTGGCAGCTGCAGCCATAGCGGTGTTCTGTGTTTATATGTTATTTAAAAGTCCTAAAAAAATGGAGCGCTGGTCGTGCAGCCCACACATCAGACCAGCACACCAGGAAATCTGCAGAACCTCCCGCAGCCACGATGGACCCAAGTTTAATTCGCTCGTGACAAATTTGTTCATTTCTCATAATTTCAGTCATGGAGTCAACGGAAGAGAAATCAATCACTGCCTTTTGGCAAAAAACTAAAGAAAAAGCCAGATCAGGGATGAAGAAGGGGGATTTATTACATTTGTGTCACATACAAAACAGTCCGGCACCGGGCAGTTTATTGTGCGACAACGCGTTTGCGTATATGGTCGTAAAATTTGAGCTTTGCGTGTATATGCCCTGAGGGGTAAACTTGTACCTCTGCATAGTATGTGCCTACAGCTACGTATGGACGTAAGCAGAGCTAAACGGGGGGCTTTAATGTCATGCAAAAATGCATTGAACTTTAACTGATGCTGATTCTTTTATATCGATATGTTATTTTTGAGGAAGTAGTTTTGCAAGTCTAAAAAGAAAAACTGGTACTCATTTGACTACCCGATAGACTAATCCTGATGAAGACTTAACTCTTTTTCCATACTCTGTGATCCATGACTGACATTTCAGCAGATAAGAAACTAACTATTGAAAACTATTTGGCAAATTATCATTTCAAACATGTTCAGATTATTCCTTTTCTACTCAAACCTCAAACATTATATCAAGAAAAACAGTAGAGAAGAAAAAGGAGAAAAAGTACAATCAATAAAAATCTACATACTTGATTAAATTTGACATAACATGTCAAAATGCCTAAACTAGACTGAAAATCACAAACGACTAATTAATCTTTGGCACAAGCCATTCTCTTCAAGGCAGTGATCCGGTTTCGGACGTAATTTTTTACCCCAGTCCAGTTTCTGTCCTTGAGTGCATTTGGTTCTGCCTTGATGCACTGAAGGCAGTGTATTTTCTGAGGTACCTTGCATGTGTGGATGAAATTCATCATGTGTCTTTCAACTGCACGAACCTCTGTGTCTTCCCACCTACATTTAGCATTCCCCTGGTTGCCTGTGAAAAACAAATGTAAAGACCATAATATTAAAAAAATTCAGTTTATCTAAAACATAGATGGCATAGACTACTTCAGAACACTGCAAAAGCTATGTATAAAAATATTTGATTTATGTTAAGCAAACCCCCACCCTACATTAGATTTAGAATGGGTTTGGAAACAATTTTTAAAGAAATTACTGGAACTGCAGTCAATAGGTAGAAAGAAAGAATTGTTGATGAAGATGATTGTCATCATTGATGCTTCTGTCTGGTATCAGTTTTATTGTAATTTTTCTCTTAAGAATTCAGTTGCAGCTCATATGAGGCAGAGGGGTGACATCATGCTTGCAAAATGTAATATGTTTGCATATTTATACTATTTGTGTTTCCATTATCTGAGGGCGACAGTGGTAAGGAAAAACTCCCTCATGAGAAAGAAACCTTTAGCAGAACCAGGCTCAGGACAAGTAGTATCTGCTTTAACCAGTTGGGTTTGGTAAGAACAAGGAGGAGGAACAGATACACAATGGCAGATCAAGAATCACATGATATAAATAGTATCAAATGATAACTATTCAATTTTAAGAAATCATTTTAAGAAATCAGGTCATTCTGTCCTCCAGTAGTCTAAGCCTATGGCAGCATATTATAAGCCAACCCTAACTCTAAGATTTATCAAAAATGAAAGTCTAGTCTTAAAACTGGACAATGTTATCAGCCTCACAGACAGAAACTGGAAGTTGGTTCCACAAGAAAGGAGCCTGATAACTGAAAGATATTCCTCCCATTCTGCGTTTGGAAACTCTAGGTATGAACCACAAGTAAGCATTCAGTGTGAGAGAGAAGTGCTCTATTAGGAAAATCTGGAACAATAAGATCTCCAATTTAAGATGGAGCTAGGTTGTTGAGGGCTTTAATTTAAATTTCATTTTATTTATTTATTTATTTATTTATTTATTTAAATTAAGACAATACAACATGTCAGCAGTTAGCATCAATGTAAATATGCCAGAGTTAGCACAAAAGCTAATTTTAATCCATTGTCCTAAGGCAAGTAAGAACAAGAAACATCCCACAAAACAAAAAGCAGAGAATAATACAAGCATCACCTGCGTAACACAACATGAAATTAAAATAAAGATATGATGCCATAACAAAATAGACAAGAAATCTACATATGAGTGCACCTCTGGTTAGTTCTCAATCAGTGTTTCAAAGACTTTATAGATTAGAAGTAAATTTTTGAATTCAATTCTGGATTCAACAGGGAGCCATTGGAGAGAAGCTAAAACTGGAGAGATATGATCTCTCCTACTAACTCCAGTTAAGACACTGGCAGCAGCATTTTGGATTCATTGAAGACTTTTTAAATAAGCTTTTCACACATACACATATATAAGTTTGCAGATGATACAGCGGTGGTGGGATGCATCACAAACAATGATGAGTCCAGCTACAGACAGGAGGTGGAACACCTGGAGAGCTGGTGCAAAGAGAATAATCTTCACATGAATGTGAAGAAGACAAAGGAGATGATTGTGGACTTCAGAAGGAACAAACACACCCATGCCCCACTGAAAATAGGTGGGTCTGCAGTGGAAGTGGTCTCCAGCTACAAATACTTGGGTGTACACATGAATGATAACCTCAGCTGGAGCAACAACACCACCAGCCTGATCAAGAAAGGTCATCAGAGACTCTACTTCCTCAGACGGCTGAGACGAGCTGGTCTGAGCAGCCCAGTCCTCACCTCCTTCTACAGGTGTGCAGTGGAGAGCATCCTGTGCTCCAGCATCAACGTGTGGCATGGAGGCTGCACAGTTGAAGAGAGGAAAGCTCTGCAGAGAGTGGTGAAGGCTGCACAGAAGTCTGTTGGAGTCAGTCTCCCCACCATCACAGACATTTACACCTCCAGATGCAGGAAAAGAGCCACCTGCATCATGAAAGACCTCACTCATCCAGCACACTCACTCTTTGCCCCACTCCCCTCAGGACGGAGGTTGAGGAGCATCAAGTGTAGAACCACTAGACTGAGGAACAGCTTCTACCCTGAGGCTGTTAGACTCATGAATAAATAAAAATAAAATAAAAAATAAACACTGCAAAATATCACATCATGCTGATGCTGATCTGTTTTCTTGTTGCTGTGTTCATCTGTGTTCATCTGTGACCATCTGCTCATACAAACTCATGTTCGTGCTGCTGTTTATTCCCACTATATTAGGCTTAGTGTATTACTAGTTGATGTTTTTCTTAGTTAGTTCTAGATGTTATTACTGTTTTTCTCTTTCATTTGTTGTTGGATGTAACTGGGACCTCGTGTACATAATCTCGTTTTCATCTCATGTACCACATGCGGTGCAAATGACAATAAAGACTCTCTGACTGACTCTGACTCTGATACACATACATATATACACATATATACACAAATATATAGATATACATCTAGTCTTCTCTCCTTTTCACTTTTTGTGATTGTTGGAGCAAAAATCAACTTCAAAACTTAAATTGATTTTATGCACAGCCCAAGTGGACATCTCATCCTCTGACGTCAGTAATACATTTCTAACCAGTGTCAAATTATAGTTATGATCAAAGCTGCACATATGTGTATATGAAAGAGCAAACAACAAAACAATGTTAAAATCCTATTCAAAAGGTGCATTATTGTTTGAAAAATAACTATATAAAGAAAAAAGAAAGTAGGCTCAATCATTCAGGTAAATAAATTACATACAAAAAAGGTATTTAAGAAATGAGCATGCATCAGGGTACATACAAAAAAGTTAAACTGTATCATCCGGAGAGTTTCTTTTTTTGAAAGGAAATGTTTTATCCTTCATCCAAAGGACTCCCATCAGTCTGAGGCCTGCCAACAGGGTCTATTGTATTAAGTAGCACCTTGTTGACTTGTTTCAAACCAGTCTGCTGTTGAGCTCAGTGTTGTTATGCACTATGATTAACTGCTTTAGACTGATGGTCCTCCATTTTGCATGTGTAAAGCCATTTTGCCTGGGAACTCAACAGCAGACTGTTTTGAAACACATCAACAATGTGCTTGGTATGACATGTCGTGTTGGTGGGCCTCAGACTGATTAAGTCCTTCAGATGAAAGATGAAACATTTTCTTCCAAAAAGGAAACCGTCCAGATGACGTGATGTAACTTTTTTGTGAACTATAGAATGAGTTTTTGACACAAAACAGTAGTTGGTACAAAAGCCCAAGACAAGCCAACAACTATTTCTTTACCATGTTTTTGACGAGAACAAGATGAAATGGAAGATGAAGATGTTGTCTCTGGTGCCTTATTGGTATCCTTATCTGTCATCTCATTCACTTGTGTTTCTGTTGCCTTTGTGGCTGAAGTTTCTGTTGCCTCCGTGGCTGAAGTTTCTGTTGCCTCCGTGGCTGAATAAAAGGACTCCTGCTCATCACTTGAGGAATCCAGATCTTGTGATTCAATTCTTTCTGAAAATAAGTTGCAAGTAATTTGAGAAAAAAAGATCACATGCAATTTTTGTTGAAAAATAAAACCACTAACAGATCAGATTTCTTACATTACTCTTGCACCCAGACACAAATGTTATCCCTTAAAGCTGCACAGACATTTCATAGGATTGCAAACAATACATTAGCTGCAGTTTTGCAGTCTCCCAGTTTGATAACTGATTAATGTGGTTCTTAAACTTTATTTACCAACAATTGATTATGTTAAGATAATACTGTACATATTGGATCCAAATCAAATATTCACGCTTACCTTATCCGGATTAGTTCAAGGGTGTCAGATAGAGAGCCTTCCAAGTAAAAAAAAGTGACTTCCTGTTCTGAGGGGGTAGGACTTCAATGACGTCACAACATGACAACAAAGGATCGTCGGGTATCCAACAGGGATGAGTCATGCCAAGTTTGGTGCATTTCAGTCTTTCATTGTGAAAGTTATAGCTGTTTGAAATTTATGGAGTGAAACACAAATTGGAGTCCTGGCCACGCCCCTTTAGTATAAATGAAAATGCAAGCTTTTGATCATTTTTACTGTCCAGTGTATTAAGGGCATATTAACCAAGTTTGAAGGCAATCCTTTAAAATCCCTAGGAGAAGTTCGTTCAAATCCGTAAGTAGAAACACCAGAAAATAATAATAATAATAATAATAATAATAATGCATTTTATTTGGTAGCACCTTTCAAAACATCCAAGGAAACTTCACAGCATTAAAAACACAATAAAACAATATAAAATAACTATATAAAAAAGAAAAATTAAAGTGAGAAGGCTAACTTGAACAGATGAGTTTTGAGTTTTGATTTGAAGGTCAGAAGGCAGTCAATGTTACGGATGTCTGGGGGAAGAGCGTTCCAGAGTTGGGGAGCAGAGTGAGAAAAGGCTCTGTGTCCCATGGTGCTGATGCGGACAAGAGGCACATTGAGATGGATGGAAGAGGAAGAACGAAGAGAGCATGAATGGGTGGTAATGTGCAAGAGATTAGACAGGTAAGGAGGGGAGAGGCTATGAATAGCCTTAAAAGTGTACAACAGGATTTTAAATTGAATTCTGAATGTGACTGGAAGCCAGTGAAGTTGCTGTAAAACTGGGGTGATGTGGTAGAATGGGGGGGGGTTTGGTAACGATGCGGGCAGTTGAATTTTGAACCATTTGAAGCTTACGGGTTAATTTGAAATATGCAGACCGGGTAATACTATTGATTTGAGAATGGAAAGAGAGAGTGCTATCAAGAATGACACCCAGACTCTTGACGTGAGGGGAGGGAGAAACCAAGGAGTTGCCAATGATGAGGGAAAAACTGTTAACTTTAGACAAGGTGGATTTAGTACAATGAGTAAAAACTCTGATGTATCACTGTTTAATTTCAGGAAGTTAGACGTGAACCAGGATTTAATTTCAGCTAAGCAGGAAGTGAGGGAGGAGGGAGGAAGTGAAGAGTCGGGTGCAGTGGATAAAAAGAGCTGGGTGTCATCAGCAAAACAATGGAAATGGGTGTTAAATTCACAGAAGATATCGCCAAGGGGGAGAAGGTAGATGATGAAAAGAAGGGGCCCCAGGACAGAGCCTTGGGGCACACCTGAAGTCACAGGAGAGGAATGGGATCTGAATGATTTTAGTTGGATGAACTGGGTGCGACCAGAGAGATAGGACTGAAACCAAGCAAGGGGTGTGTGGGTGATGCCAATGGATGAAAGTCTATGGAGGAGGATGTTGTGGGAGATGGTATCAAAAGCCGCACTGAGATCGAGAAGTATTAGGAAGGAAAGTAAACCAGAATCTGCTGCCATGAGAAGAGAGTTGGTGATTCTGAGGAGAGCAGATTCTGTGCAAAAAAAAATCATCTGTGTTAATTGGGTTTATTGATGCCTCTAAGGCAGGGGTGTCAAAGTCAAATACACCGAGGGCCAAAAAACCAAATTTGCTACAAGCCAAGGGCCGGACTGGTTCAATGTTTATTATAAGGAGGTGATAGAAGTTTTTTTTCTTCTTTCTGCACTCTTTTCATTCAATGTTTTTTTTATGAATTTGTTTTATTTTGTCTCTTTTAAATGAATGAATAAATGAATTAAATAAAATATTAAATAAAGCCTCAATAAACACTTATGATCAATAACTCATGTGAATAATGCAGAATACCATCCTGATTTATGCTCAATAATCCAGGTGAATAACACAGAATAACATCCTGATTTATGCTCAATAATCCAGGTGAATAACAGAAAAACACCTGATGCATGCTCAATAATCCAGGTAAATAACACAGAATAACATCCTGATTTATGCTCAATAATCCAGGTAAATAACACAGAATAATATCCTGATTTATGCTCAATAATCCAGGTAAATAACAGAATAACATCCTGATGCATGATCAATAATCCAGGTGAATAAAAGAATAACATCCTGATTTATGCTCAATAATCCAGGTGAATAAAAGAATAACATCCTGATTTATGCTCAATAATCCAGGTAAATAACAGAAAAACACTCTGATGCATGCTCAATAATCCAGGTAAATAACACAGAATAACATCCTGAATTATGCTCAATAATCCAGGTGAATAACAGAAAAACACTCTGATGCATGCTCAATAATCCAGGTAAATAACACAGAATAACATCCTGAATTATGCTCAATAATCCAGGTGAATAACAGAAAAACACCCTGATGCATGCTCAATAATCCAGGTAAATAACACAGAATAACATCCTGATTTATGCTCAATAATCCAGGTAAATAACACAGAATAATATCCTGATTTATGCTCAATAATCCAGGTAAATAACAGAATAACATCCTGATGCATGATCAATAATCCAGGTGAATAAAAGAATAACATCCTGATTTATGCTCAATAATCCAGGTGAATAAAAGAATAACATCCTGATTTATGCTCAATAATCCAGGTAAATAACACAGAATACCATCCTGATTTATGCTCAATAATCCAGGTGAATAATGCAGAATAATAAACGCTTCTTTCATAACTTCTCCATCACTGAAATACTTCTTATGTTGAGCCAGGATGCAGCTAACACGGTAGGAGGCGATCGTAGCAACCTTACCTTTTGTGCTGGGCTGAGTGAAGATCGATTGCTGTGCTGCAAGCTTGTGTTTTAGCTCCAGCATGTTCTGAGTCCATAAACAACTTTTAGGAGGGAAATCTGTCTCAAACAGTTTGTGCATCGTCTTGAAATGCCGCTCCAAGTTACACTTTTTGGGCAAGGCAACGCTCGAATTACAGATGAGGCAAATAGACTTCGAATTAGAATAAACAAAAAAATACTCCTCCTCCCACTCTGTGTGAAAATAATAAGTTTTCGTTTGCTTGTTTGCTAGTTCTGCTGCATGAGCATCCATGTTTACTTCGCACCGATAGCTCCACTGCTGTCTTAAAGTCTCGTCAGTCACTGCACCCAAAACTCGCGAGACTATGTCTGTGAGAAAACAAGATGGGGAGGGCTGAGGAAAGTGTTGCTGTGCATTGGAATATCGTCACTTCTCCCACCCCCCACCTCCACCACTTCTGCCGGAGTTAGAATGAAGCTGAGCACCTCCACCACTTCAGCCGGAGTTAGAATGAAGCTTAGCAGCGGACATTTCACCTTGTTTACAGCTGAGAGCCGGCTGCCGGTGTTCTGTGGCTTGCGGGCCGGCTCTAATAGTTATTAAATATCATCCAGGGGGCCATAAATAATTGTTTTGCGGGCCGGATCTGGCCCGCGGGCCGCCGCCTTGACATATGTGCTCTAAGGCATTTGATCGTGTCAATCATTACAAGTTATTTGACAAATTAAAACAGAGAGGTGTTCCAGATATTATTATACGAATTTTAGTTTACTGGTATTCTAACCAGAAAATGCATGTAAAATGGGGCAATAACATCTCTGCTTCCTTTGGTGTGAGTAACGGTGTGCGTCAGGGTGGGCTTCTTTCACCTGCCCTGTTTAACATTTATATGGACGACCTGTCAAAAGAATTGAACCTCTGTAAAACTGGATGTGTGATCGGTGATACCCTGGTTAATTACTTTATGTATGCTGATGACCTGGCTGTCCTCTCGCCCAGCAGTGCTGGTTTTCAACAGTTACTGAATATCTGCTATGATTATGGGCTGAGATTTGATGTGCAGTACAATGCTAAGAAAACGGTTGTGCTAATATGTAGGACTAAAGCAGACAAACAACTCTGTTTCCCTGATTTCTTTTTGTCAGGACAAAAGTTAAATGTTTGCTCAAAAACTAAATATCTGGGTCACTACATCACTGACCAGCTATGTGATGATGATGACATTTATTGACAGTGTCGCATGTTGTACGCCCAGGCAAACATTCTGAGGAGGAAGTTTCACATGTGCACTAATGAGGTAAAAATATGTTTGTTTAAAGCTTACTGTACATCCTTGTATGCAGCTCCTCTGTGGTGTAAATTTAAAAAAGCTAGCATGCAGAAGCTTAAGGTTGCTTATAATGACTCCCTGAGAATTCTACTTAAGAAACCAAGGTTCAGCAGTGCAAGTGAAATGTTCTGTAATGCACATGTCAGAACGTTTCAGGCGCTCATGAGAAATTTGATGTACAAGTTTATGTGTCGTTTGTGCAACTCCATGAACAGTCTTATTGTAACGTTTTCACATCCCTCTGTCAGTGCGCTAAGATACCAGTCGGCTCTGTGGAATCATTGGTACGCAAGTCTCTTATAAGATTTAATTTTTTATTAAATATATTTTTATTCTTTTTATTTTTTTCGGTATGTGTTGTGTGTGTTATGTTTTTTTGTGGACCACGAGTCTGTCGAATAAAGTTGATGATGATGATGTGCTGACCGGGGCAGAAACCAGACTGAAACTGTTTGTATAGACTGTTATCGGTTAAATGGAGGTGGAGTTGAGAGGCGACTGTTTTTTCCAGAATTTTAGAGATGAATGGAAGGTTAGAAATAGGACAGAGATTTTTGAAGGTATTAGGATCCAATCCAGGTTTTTTTAACGATTGGAGTGATAACTGCAGTTTTGAAAATAACTGGGACAGTTCCAGAAGAGAGAGAAGAGTGGATAATAGCAGAAATGAACGGAAGAAGTGATACAATGCAATATTTAACAAGGGCTGTAAGGAGAGGATCCAGTGAGCATGTAGAGGACTTGGATTTATGGGGGCGGCCGTGGCAGAGTGGTAGTGGCAGCCGACCCCCGATCGGAAGGTTGGAGGTTCAAATCCCGCTTCCGTCCACCATGTGTCGTTGTGTCCCTGGGCAAGACACTTAACCCCGAGTTGCTCCCGGTAGGTCTGGATGGCGCCTTGCATGGTAGGCTACCGCTACCGGTGTATGAATGTGTGAATGAATGGGTGGATAGCTGGTATTGTAAAGAGCTTTGGGGCTCCTCACAGGGGGTTGGAAGGCACTATATAAATAAGCTCCATTTACCATTACCATTTACCATAAGTTTGGGTCCTGGAGGGTGCGTGGGAGTTTGCCCAACCAGTTTACATGTGCTTTGTGGACTTGGAGAAGGCATTCGACCACGTCCCTCGGGAGGTTCTGTGGGGGGTACTCGGTCCGTGTACTTTCAGGCAGTTCGTTTTTTCATTTGAAACAAAAATGAAAAAAATAAATAAAAAAAACACTTGTTTTTTCGTTTTTCGTTTACTGAACCAAAACAAAAAAATGGATTACAAACCGTTATCCGATTTCTGATTTTGTGCACAAAACGAAAATGGAAAAAACGGATAACGACGAGTCAGTTTCGATTTTGTATTTTGTATTTTTATTTTTTTTAAACAAGCGACATGACCCGGAAACTACTCTTGCACGTAAACGACGTTAGTTGACCACCAGAACACAAGGGTGGAAAACACGGCTCTGCTACATAATGAAGGTACGTTTTCGCTTCATTTTATCAGACTAGCATCTGCTTTTGCAGTCTGTCGGCATGTCTTTAATAGGATCTTGTATGTCGCAGGTGCAAAAAGAAAGCATCTATTTGACGGATGACGCTAACGTAGCCATATTTCCCCAAGTGGATGAGGACTTCAACTGCTTTGACCTCATCACACAGGGACATTATGAGGTCCATGGTAACAGCACCACAGTTGAGAAACTGGCTCCTGCGCCCCCATCAGATTGTCCTGGCCGTTTCAGTTTTCAGCGGCCACCCGGTGCAGCTACTGGCTTCTCCTGCCCACCTCCATGGGCCACCATGACCAGGACATTTCAGAGGTGATTAAAAAAATATTTTCCTTTAGATAGCATGCCATGTCATTGCCACAACAACAAATAGGCTAAACTTATAAAATTATGCTTAACTTGGTTAGTGTACAAAACAATTTGCACAGGCTCCTGCTGCTGTTGATCATGTTGCTTCAATTTGTCAGCTTTGTTATGTATTCCAGTAAACATGTTGAAAATATTTCATATTTATTTTTCTATTTCCGCTACCGGTGTATCAAAGTCAAAGTCAAAGTCAAAGTCAACTTTATTGTCAGATCTGCAATATGTACAGTACAGGACATACACAGGACCGAAATTGCGTTTCTCTCAGTCCCTCGGTGCAACAGTAAACATCTAAACATTGAAACACTGAAACATATAATAATAGACATAAGCATAAAATAGTAAAACTAACACTGTCCTGAGTTTTTTGCATAGTGGTATAAGAGTATGAAAATTTACACCAACTCTAAAACTAAAACATTAAACATTTAATGAACATAATATTGTCCTGAGTTTTTGCATACTAGTATAAAAAAAGAGTATAAAAAGTATAACTAAAATAAACTAAAGGTTTCTAGCATTGACATTTGCAAAGTGGCAAAGCAGCGTATGAGTCAATGTACACAGTATATGTATGAGGTAGTAGTTGATGTTGTTATAGAGGCAAAAAGTGGCATATGCAGTAAGGCACATTGGGCATCCCTAAATAAGACCGTTCAGAGCACACTGTATATGTACCAGCAGTGGTGTAGATATTAGAGTAGTGTAAATAAATGTAAACAGTAGTAATTACATGTAAGCAGTAGTAATAAAAGTAAACAGTATTAATAAATGTAAACAGAGAATGTAAACAGTATTATGATTATAGGCAGTGATGTAATACAGACATTAGTGCAAGTATGAGAGGTAGTGCAAACTGTATGAGCACATGACCGAGAGTTTAGTGAAAACTCGTTTGATGACACAGAGTCTAGTGTTAAAAACTTTGTGTTGAGTGATAATGTGTGAGAAAGTTTTAGTGTTAAGGCAGTTCAAATGGGAGGGGGGCAGAGCAGGCAGAGTGTTTAGCATTCTGACTGCCTGATGAACAGAGCTGTCTCTCAGTCTGCTGGTTCGAGCCTGGAGACTCCTCAGTCTCCTCCCTGATGGCAGCAGTCTGAAGCAGCTGTGTAGTGGGTGTGTGGGATCACCTGCCATGCGGTGGGCTTTCCGAGTGAGGCGTTTGCTGTGTAAGTCCTGCAGTGAGGGCAAGGAGGTGCCCACGATCTTCTCAGCTGCTCTCACAATGCGCTGGAGGCTCTTGCGGCAGGATGCAGTACATGCACCAAACCACACAGTGATGCAGCTGGTCAGGACACTTTCTATGGCACCTCTGTAGAAGGTGCTCATGATGGGGGTTGAAGCTCCAGCCCTTTTCAGCTTGCGGAGAAAGTAGAGACGCTGGTGAGCCTTCTTTGCCAGTGCTGCAGTGTTCCTGCTCCAGGACAGGTCCTTTGAGACGTGCACTCCCAGGAACTTGGTGCTGTCTACTCTCTCCACTGCGGTGCTGTTGATGGTCAGAGGGGCATGTTGGGCATCCTTCTTCCTGAAGTCCACAACAATCTCCTTTGTCTTCTCCACGTTGAGAGTGAGATTGTTGTGTCCGCACCACAAGGCCAGGCGGCTCACCTCGTTCCTGTAGTCCGTCTCATCGTTGTTGCTGATGAGACCCACCACTGTTGTGTCGTCCGCAAACTTGATGAAGTGGTTGGAGCTGTACGATGGTGTGCAGTCGTGTGTTAGCAGGGTGAATAGAAGGGGGCTCAGCACACATCCTTGTGGGGCCCCTGTGTTCAATGTGATGGTGCTAGATGTGTTACTCCCGACCCGCACTGTCTGTGGTCTCCCGGTCAGGAAGTCTAGCAGCCAGTTACACATTGAGGTGTTCAGCCCCAGACTGTCCAGTTTAAGGATGAGCTGTTGGGGGATGATGGTGTTAAATGCCGAGCTGAAGTCGATGAACAGCATTCTAACATAGGAGTCCTTCGTGTCCAGATGTGTGAGAGCTGTGTGAAGGGCAGAGGAGATGGCATCGTCGGTTGAGCGATTAGGTCGGTATGCAAATTGGAAGGGATCCAGGGAGTCAGGGAGGACAGATGTGATGCTTTTCATGACTAGCCGTTCAAAGCACTTCATCAGGATGGGGGTGAGTGCTACT
>JBBPBX010082779.1:0-15665 GCA_038048925.1 Garcialebias charrua | reverse complement strand
TTGTTTGAATTCTGTTCTAAAGTATTCTGTGAATTTTCCATCCTTTAAGATCAAGGGATTTAATCTCCAGTGATAGGATTGGACTCTAACGTTTTTAACAATATAATGTAAGTATACTGCAGCATGGTCGGAAATAACAATATGTCCTATTTTGCATGAAGCAACTTGTCTTAAAATAATTTTAGGGAGAAAAAAATAATCAATACGTGTGTGGCATTTGTGGGGGTTGGAGTAAAAAGTAAATTATTTTCCAGCAGGATGAAGTTTTCTCCATACATCCACAAACCCCGCCTCTTCAAAAATATCAAAAATCTGTTTTGATTTCCCTGAAGTGGGGAGATGGCTAATGGGGAGCTTATCAATCAATGGATTTTTTTTTATTGTTAAGTTTAATTTTGTGTGCGCGGCCTCTGGGGCTGGGACAGGCCGGGGTGTGGGTTAGGAGCGTGAGAAGTGAGAAGCTCTGTTTTTATTGGCTGGTTAAAAACTCTGTTTTTATTGGCTGGTTAATGGCGGGTCACTGTGGCTTTTTAGAAATGCTTTTAGTAAACCTGGATAAGCAAGGGGACTATAGTTTTTTTCAGAGATTACTTTGTCTAACATCAGTCTGTCAGGAGATAGTGACAGAGTGAAGAAATATGTTAAAAATATATTTTTAGGAAACTTACAGACTGCACTACAGAAACTGCAGACTCACCTTTAAACATATTTGAGGGAAATATTCCAGAGAGATACAAAAATTTAGTCGTTTTTTGATGTTTCAGCTGAGTGAACTTTAATCAACAGATTATTTAATAAAGTCAAACTGAAAACAGGATTTCATGATAAAGCCAGCACCGTTTATTTATTTTTAATCTTCACTGATAAAAAGACAACAATTTTTAAAAATACATAAAATGTCCACCCTTCGTCCCAGTCCTCCCGCCTGCCAGGGCTCGGAATCCAGCCTTTGTAAGCATGCGAGGCTAAAGGCCCCAGTATAGCTGCGCGTTAATCCGAGTGCCGTGGCACGCCGTGTCAGCGCCGTGTGAGCGCCGCGGCAAAAGCCTTTAATCGCGGGCGTGAACGCGCCAAGCTCAAATTTTACTACGCATACGTGCGCGTTGATAAACTGCCTCGCCTGTCAGCAAATGACCAATCAGCGACCTCAATTTGTCCTGGAGCCTGCACTCCAGAGAGCTGCGCTTGCACAGAGTATAAAATGAACTGCCGGTGCACAGCACACGCGAGTCCAGCGGTGCTGGACACAACGGACAGCTATACTGGAGGCTTAAGGCTCGGGGTCCGGCTTTGCGTGCTCCAATGGGTCGGAAGCTCGTATGATCCTCCGTGGTGACTCCGCTTGCTCAAATTTCGTCGTCGGTCACCAAACACAAAAAATGCCTGGACTTCAGAATTAAACACGGCATTGTCATTATTGTTTTTAGAATCTTAAAAATAGATCCAGCTGCTGCTCCGCGTCCCAAGAAATTGCAAATGGTGGATATGTGAAAATTTTCTGAGATCCAATGACTCCTCCCCCTGACCAATCAAAGTCCTGCATTCATGTTTCGGTCCGGAGTATGCTCGACTCAGCTCCAACAGTCCCAGCAGAGAAGCAGGGACAAAAAAGGTGCCAAATCAGCCTCAAATCAGCTAAAATACTAGCTAAAGTATTGGTAGAAAAGGGTTCTTTCCATGGCAAGCTGTGCAGAGTTGGGGCTGATTAGGAGCAGTGCAAAGCCAATAGAGACAGACGATACAACCATTCACTCTCTCATTCTCACTTAGGGACAATTTAGAGTTACCAATCAGTCTAACATGCATGTTTTTGGTCTGTGGGAGGAAAGCGGAGTGCCCAGAGAAAACCCACACAGCATGGAAAGAACATGCAAACTCCACCCAGAAATGTCCCGGGCTGGGATTTGAACCGGGGCCACCAGCTCGCTGAGAGGCAACTGCGCTACCAACTGTGCCACCATGCTACCCGCATTTTGACTTTTTTCTTCTTCTTTCAGCTGCTCCCTTTTTCAGGGGTCGTACCAGCGAACTAAGTTGAATGAAGAATTGGCAGTTGTTTTTATGGTGGTTCCTGACATAACCACAGACCACCAAGCTACCACAGCCCTGTGTGGAGCAGAAAGCTGCTATCTAGGGTACCCGGAGAAGCAGAAGGTGGGGGGGAGCCTTGCTCAAGGGTCCAGAGTGGGGCAAATGAGGGTGGAGGCAGGTGTGGGTGCTTCACCTATTCCACCCACATTTTGAAGTTGTCGGTACCAGGAGTTGAACCGGCGATCTTCCGATCACAGGCCCACCTTCTCTAACCTCTGCGCCCACATTTTGACATGACAACCAAATATGTGAAAGGAATTTTTTTTACGTCTTGATGGAACCACACAACAAAATGGAAGTCGGTACCGCACTTGTTTTTTAAGTTATCATGCTCACAACATGCATGGATGGATGGACGGACGGACAAAGGGTGATTCCAAATTGCCTTCTTTGCTTTGTGAGAGGGGACAAAAAAGGGTACTTCTGAACATTATGGCAATATCATATTTCTAAAATAAGGGTATGCAGATTGATCCAAATATTAATAACATTGATACAACATCATACAGATTAAAGCTTGAAACTTCGCACATCTTCATCTATGGAAAAGACGCTCAGTCGCTCCAATTTTTTTCACATGTTCTGGATGATTGAGAATCTACAACAGAATATCAATATTGGTGTCAGACCACATTAATACTACAGTGAGTCTCCCAGGTTCCATTTGTGCATTTCTGAACTGCAGTAGTTGAGAAGCAGCAAGATCAAATGTAAATACAATAGTCCCTCGTTTATTGTGCTGGATCCATACCTTGAAGCCCTGCAAAAAGTGAAAAACTGCGAAGTAGGGATATACTGTATATGCTTAGTGATACATAAACTTGTGAGATTAAATTAACCTTATAAATGGTTTTATATTGTACATAACACTGCAATAAAAGTTATAATGTAAAACAGTAACATTGTATATGTTAAACCTCGTAATCTTAAAACAAAATGTGATTACTTAGTCATTTCATTGGATGGTTGCCATTGCTTCCTGAGGAGCCGAAAAAAATCTGCTGCTGTCATTTACAGGAAAAAGGTCTCCTCAGAACTAGACCCTTCAAACTAGTTTCTGCCATTTTAATTCAATTCAATTCAACTTTATGTTGGTAAATTAAAAACATTACAAACAAAAAGAAAACAATATACAGTAAAATGGTAAATCATTTACCAAAAAAGGAATAGGCTGAAGCCAAGGCTTATACTTGCCTACCCTATTCATAGACTCAGCAGTCTACATAATGACAGATATTGGTAGAAAAGCGTATCAGCAGGTTCCATTCTACCTAAATCCTTTAAGTACCACTGACCAGGAAGAGCCCATACTCCTACTGTTTACGCTACATACTGTTAAAAACGGTTTGTTATCAGGGTGTACATGGACACCCTGATAACACCTCACCGTAGAGTGGAATTAAGGATAGAGTGAGACTAATAGGAGGGTGCTAACGATCTAACATTTCTTTTTGGAAACGGTTAGCAGTAACCTATAGAGGGTTCAGTGTAATAATTGGTTTCTAGACTATCATTTCACCACCTCATGTACATGGATTTAAGAAGCTTGATTCAACTCTGACAAAATAGGGAGGTTTTAAATGGTTAATCAGCTGTGAATTTTAAGACAATATCCTGGAATCCTCTAAAAAAGCTAAGTCTGGTCCTCTGGACATTCAAAAAACAAAACAAAAAAGTAGAAACGTTTCGTCTTTCATCCGAAAGACTTCATCAGATCTCAGTCTGAGATGCTGTATTCAGCTCAGTCTTATAAATAGCACCTTCTCACAGTGGATCAACCAGTTTGTTGATGACAGCCGAAACCAGCTGCTCACATGATCAAGGAGGACCATCAGCCTAACGATGGATTGTTAGCACCCTGATGGTTGTTTGCTATTCACAGAGGGCTGAATGATACTAGCAATAACAACATTGTAAGAAGGGGACAGTTGAACCTGGAGGCCTCCACCTCTGTTTAATGATGGACGGTTTCTTTTCACAAAGATGGCCTCCATTACTCCTCTTTCAAACCATCGTTCTTCTCTATCAAGGATGTGAGCATCGTTATCCCTGAAAGAGTGAATACTGGCTTGGAGATGAGTGTAGACCGCAGAGTCCTGGCCTGATGATGTTGATCTTCTGTGCTGGGCCATCCTTTTGGCCAGTGGCTGTTTAATTTCCCCGATATAAGACTGATCACAGCCCTCCTGACACTGAACAGCATACACAATATTACTCTTGTTTGTGCCAGGGGACTGGATCTTTGGGATGAACCAGTCTTTGCCGTAATGTATTTTGGGGTTTAAAAGCCACTGGGACGTTGTGTTTAGAAAATAAACGTCTCAGTTTCTCTGAAACTCCTGGAACATATGGAATGACCACTGATCTGGGACAGTGGTCATTCCGTATGTTGCAGGAGTTTTCTAAGTAAGTTTCTAACCTTTCTAAGTAGTTTTAAACATCTGTTAAGTTGATGGCAAAAACAACAGATTTTCCTGTTTTTAGTATTTTATATCGTTTTACAATGCGGCTATTTTTTTTTTAATATAATTTTATTCCATTTGTTTTTTCAATTATTTGCATTTTTTATGATTGTCTACTGCTGTCATTGTCTACTGTTGTCATCATTCTTTGTTAAAAACTGGTGTCTCTTGTAAATGAGTCCTCGTGCCTCAATGAGACTAACCTGTATAAATAAAGATTGAATGTCCCTTTTTAGCAGTAATCTAAGCTTGGTGCGAGGTAGTTTAGTGTCCCTGATGACACCGACAATGCAGTGGTCACTTATATATTCTGCAAAAACAACAAACCCAGGAAATTTATGAGGCATATTTGTTAAAAAGAACTCTAAAATAGATGTCCATTCAAGTTTTTTGGTGGGTGGGTGTGTCAATGATTTGAGTGATATTGAATGACAAACAACATTTTTTTAATTCTTCAGGTACTAGGGACTTCGAGTCTAGGTTAAAATCACCAGCAAAGACAATTTTGTTCAAATGTAGTAGATTTGTTAGGATGTCCGTTAAAGACAATAGGGCCTCACAAGTATCTGAGGAGTGGGTTTAACGGCCCATAGCAGTAAAAGTTTGGCCTCCTTTCAAATTAATGTTTATGACTAGGATTTCGAATTGATTTTGGCAGTGTTTTAACTGACACCAGATGAGAATCCAGGCTTGATCTGATATAGACTGTGCAAGATATATGTGTCAAGTTAAACTGACACACTTTACCTTAATTAATTACTTATTCAGGTTGAATAGTAATTCACGGATATGCTGGTGAAGATTCTCAGTCGTCCAGGACATGATAAAATAAAAAAATGCGTTCAATACAGGATCAACTGGACTTTATTTGTTGCAGAAAACGTTTCGACTTCTGTCCAAAAGTCTTTTTCAATTCTTTAGGATTTCCATAACACTTATGTGATCATTTGTGATGGACAATAAACCAGAAAACCATAAAGTGACAATGGAAATGTTTAATATATTTGGCATGCCAGAGACACTGCCTTTTATTTAACAATAAATCACTAAATTAACACTTTATTGACTGATTTCAATTTCTTGCAAATTAACACGTCAGATTTAATTGTGGAACAACAGAAACAAGTAATGAGAATGACAGTATTACTTTTATCTGTAGGCTCTTTTTCTTAAAGTTTAGTTACCAGCTTAAGATGAGATAAGGGAAGGAGGAAAAGAGGAGTTTAAGAGTGAGGAGGAGGAAATCTATTTTGAGTTTAACCAGACTGACACTCTTCCATACGAAAACCAGCTCGACTCATCGCACGTTCCAATAAACAATCAGCAACTCTGTACCTGTTTAGACGTTCCGTCTCGGTTTAGTTTAGAGTTGAGAAGCAGTCTTGGACTCAACAGGTTGTGGGTCAGGTGAAGTCCAGTTGAACTTCAGCGTGTTTACTGATTCAACGTCTCATTGAAGCCTGCATTCTCCGGCAGATGTTGTGGCACTTCCTGGTTAGTTCAAAATAAAGCGTTCCTCAAAGAAAGTTCATTAAGAACTTGGAGCTTTTTAGCTCTGTTGAATTTATGGAGGCATCCATAAATTCTCAGCTGATAAACCAGTCTTTGACTCGTGACTGTAGTTTATCCAGCTTAAAGAGAGCGAACATGACAGCTCTTACTGTCCATTCCAACTGAAGCGTTCACGGAAAAAAAAACTTTTTCCTAAAAGTGTTGAGATCAGAAACTCAGTCTCCTGATTAGTTTGTGGACCAGGAGGAGGAGTGAAAAGTGAGACTTAGAAAGTCAAAGTTAACAGAGAGTCTGTTTAGAAAAACAGAGAATTGTTTAGAGAAAGTGTCTAGAACTGAGGAGCCAGTTATAAGATTACTTTTATAACTTCCAAACAAACTGAAAGTTTAGTCTGACACATAATTTGAACTATCACACGGTTTGAGCACCATCGTACTACAGAATAAACCAGCATATAACAAATGTGATCCTAAAACATATTGTAACGTACAACACTGCTCATATGAATAACACAGGTGATGCTTTGATTATATTTGTATTAGAACACAATTAAAAGAGTAGAAATATTGTCTTTGTGAGAGATAATGTTCTTAGACTCCAACTAAATGGAATAAACTGTGTTAGTGTCTGTTTTACTGAGAAAATCAGTAAAAGGTGTCACTGGAACAGTTCAAAGAGACAAAGGTGTAATCTCGCATCTCAGTTAGACCAACGTTAGGTCCACTATATTCCCCCTTTTGGGAGTCATCACCCGTCCTTGGAGATGAGTTCCAACACAAAAGGATACCATCAAATGTCTCTGATCTTGATGTAATCCAACAAATGAGGAAAAAATATAAAAAGTATTTCCCATAATGTTTGTTGGTAATTCCATACTGTTTGTTGGTAATCCCATTACAGCAAACTTGGTCTGTTATCCCTTGGAAAACAAAGTTTATACCGTATTCTCCGGTGTATAATACGCACTTTTATTGGTCATTTGAATATCCTGCGTATTATACACCGAAGCGTATTATCTATGGATTTTTTCCCATATTTTTAGACCAATTTTTAGCTCTGATTCGCCGTTTTTCATTTTGGCCAAAAATGGTGCAGTACCAGTTTCGGCCGCTATGGGCGCTAATGCGCCCTGTAGTCTGTTTATTCAAACTGTTTAAATTCATGCTGAATAGCAAATGTTATTCCAAAATGTTATTCATGAAGGATTTCTCTTCTCAAACCTGCAGTGAAGATTCAGTGACACTGTTTATCTCATTTTAGTTTGAGCTCAGGACAATCTCCTCAGAAGATACTTTTGTTTTTGTCCTAATTAATATTCAGATGAACAATATCTGTTTTTGCTATTATCATTAACATAGGTCCCATATGTGACGCTTTAATGACGTTGTTTTAACCAAACCAACAGGTTAACAGTGTTGTGTGTAGTGTTAAGATCAGTTTTTATCATAAAATGCTGACATCTGAAACTAACACTTTATCTTTATGACAATTTGTAATGTTTGATTCAAATTAAAAGTAATAAAAGTATTACTGTCCCTTCAGGAATAACTCCCAAAAAGTTCATTACTGAGAGCGATCAGAGAAGTGTTTCTGAGGTCACGGTTGTATCACTAGTTTCAATGGGTTTGGCGCCATCTAGTGGCCATAAAAAAGACTGTCACGGCAGCGCGTATTATACACCGAAGCGTATTATCTAAGGGTTTTTCTGATTTATTTCCAAAAATATGACAAAGCGTATTATACACCGGAGCGTATTATACACCGACGAATACGGTAATCCATAGCGGTAATTCCACAGCAGTAATTCCACAGCAGTAATTCCACAGTAGTAATTCCACAGTAGTAATTCCACAATGATTAGAATTGTTGATTGATCAGCAACAATTGTTTTGTATCAGCATGTAGAGGGGATCCCTTGATTGACACAGAAGAGGTGACTCTTGGATGAAGGTTGAAGACCAACGTTAGAGTTGCAGGTCCCCACATCGAAGGTTGTTGGCTGGATGGTTTTCAGTTGGTGCCACTCTGGCTCTATGTGTCATGCAATTATGTGGTTTTTAGGTGGGCTTATGATTGGGATGTTACATAAAGCCTTACCTATATGCACCTAGTGTGTAAGCTATCATGATTTAGATCAGCTACAATTACCAATTAAGGGGTGGGTCATGCTGTAAAAATTAGATATAGGGATCTATACCTATAGAAGGTTCAGGAGGGCTTCTGTAACGAAGGCCTCTTCTTTCAAACTATTCCTCCATTCTAAAAAGGCTAAGTCTGGTCCTCTGGACATTCAAAAAACAAAACAAAGCAATTTTTTTAGAAACGTTTCGTCTTTCGTCCGAAAGACTTTCTTAGTCTGAGCTACTGTATTCAGCTATCGTTAGCACCCTGATGGTTGTTTGCTATTCACAGAGGGCTGAGTGATACTAGCAATAACAGAGTTGTATAAGGGGGACAGTTGAACCCGGAGGCCCGGAGGGTGCTAACGATCCATCGTTAGGCTGATGGTCCTCCTTTGATCATGTGAGCAGCTGGTTTTAGGCTGTCATCAGCAAACTGGTCGATCCACTGTGAGAGGGTGCTATTTATAAGACTGAGCTGAATACAGCAGCTCAGACTGAGAAAGTCTTTTTGATGAAAGACGAAACGTTTCTACAATTTTTTTTGCTTTGTTTTGTTTTTTGAATGTCCAGAGGACCAGACTTAGATGGTAAAATGGTAAATGGAGCTTATTTATATAGCGCTTTCTGGCCCCCTGTGAGGCGCTTTACAATACCAGCTATCCACCCATTCATTCATACATTCATACACCGGTAGTGGTAGCTTGCCTTGCAAGGCGCCATCCAGACCTACCAAGAGCAACTCAGGTTTAAGTGTCTTGCCCAGGGACACAACGACACATGGTGGGCGGATGCGGGATTCGAACCTCCAACCTTGCGATCAGGGGTCGGCTGTCATTACCACTGTGCCACGGCCGCCCCCTTAGCTTTTTTAGATTTTTCTACCTGGATTATTGAGCATGTATCAGGGTATTCCTCCATTCATTACTTAGTTTAGGGTAAACTAAAATAGAAAAAGAAAATATAGTTTGGTTTAAATGTCTGTTGTCCTTTAGACTAACGAAGTAGGGTTTTTGGTTTTCCTTTTTAAAAATTTGGAGTCTATGGGGAGACTTATTTTAAAAAATTTAGGTAATCTCTCGAACAGAATTGTTCGAGTAAGCTAAATTTGGAAAGTTGTGAGATCAGTGTAGATTATAGTATTTTAGGTAGCATTAATCTAAAATGGCTCTTCAACGATTGAGATTTAACAAAACGAACTGCATGTTGGCATAGTTAAATCCATATTATTCATTAACCAATGTTAATACAAAACCTTTTTGGCTGGGTGTGTACAGAACCAATACAAAATCTCAAATAATGACAACCGTAATGACTAAACAACAAGGAAACAATGTTTCACTGCTTCGACACACTCTTGTCGTCAGATTCCAAAATGCTACACACAAGAAAAACAGGTCTCAACTTTATAACCGATGTCAAATTAAATCCCGTGGATTTAAACGGTCGTTAAGGTTAGTTTTTTGTTGTGTGTTTCAGACTTAGCGTTTCTAAGTTCAAGTTGGACAATGCGACTTATAGGGCGGAAAATACGGTAGTTTAAACCTGATTAGTTGATTTACTAATTTCTGCTTGGATGACCTTATTTTCCAATGAAGTCTGTGAGTTCGCGAGATCTTTGTATTTTGTGGAGTTATTGAAATATTTGTCTTTGACATGGGCATAACCTAACATCACCCCCCTGTGGTCATGGGGGACCACGAACAAAGGTGAGGACGTCTGTCAATGGGCACAATTTAGGATGCCAGTGTTTAGTTTAATTAATTACTTATTCAGCGTGAATAGTAATTCAGGTTGAATTGTGATTCACAGATTCTATGTCTTTTCAGGATTTCCATAACACTTCTGTGATCATTTGTGATGGACAATAAACCAGAAAACCACAAAGTGACAATGGAAACGTTAAATATATTTGGCATGCCAGAGACACTGCCTTTTATTTAACAATAAATCACTAAATTAACATCAACATGTACACTTTATTGACTGATTTGAATTTCTTGCAAATTAACACGTCAGATTTAATTGTGGAACAACAGAAACAAGTAATGAGGATGACAGTATTACTTTTATCTGTAGGCTCTTTTTCTTAAAGTTTAGTTACCAGCTTAAGATGAGATAAGGGAAGGAGGAAAAGAGGAGTTTAAGAGTGAGGAGGAGGAAATCTATTTGGAGTTTAACCAGACTGACACTCTTCCATACGAAAACCAGCTCGACTCATCGCACGTTCCAGTAAACAATCAGCAACTCTGTACCTGTTTAGACATTCCGTCTCGGTTTATTTAGAGTTGAGAAGCAGTCTTGGACTCAACGGGTCGTGGGTCAGGTGAAGTCCAATTGAACTTCAGCGTGTTTACTGATTCAACGTCTCGTTGAAGCCTGCTTTCTCCGGCAGAAGTCGTGGCACTTCCTGGTTAGTTCAAAATAAAGCGTTCCTCAAAGAAAGTTCATTAAGAACTTGGAGCTTTTTAGCTCTGTTGAATTTATGGAGGCATCCATAAATGCTCAGCTGATAAACCAGTCTTTGACACGTGACTGCAGTTTAATTCAGCTTAAAGAGAGCAAATATGACAGCTCTTACTGTCCATTCCAACTGAAGCGTTTGCAGAAGCAAACACTTTTTCTAAAAGTGTTGAGATCAGAAACTCAGTCTCCTGATTGGTTCGTGGACCAGGAGGAGGAGTGAAAAGTGAGACTTAGAAAGTCAAAGTTAACAGAGAGTCTGTTTAGAAAAACAGAGAGAATTGTTTAGAGAAAGTGTCTAGAACTGAGGAGCCAGTTATAAGATTACTTTTATAACTTCCAAACAAACTGAAAGTTTAGTCTGACACATAATTTGAACTATCACACGGTTTGAGCACTACGTACTACAGAATAAACCAGCATATAACAAATGTGATCCTAAAACATATTGTAACGTACAACACTGCTCATATGAATAACACAGGTGATGCTTTGATTATATTTGTATTAGAACACAATTAAAAGAGTAGAAATAGTCTCTTTGTGAGAGGTTATATTCTTAGACTCCAGCTAAATGGAATAAACTGTGTTAATGTCTGTTTTACTGAGAAAATCAGTAAAAGGTGTCACTGGAACAGTTCAAAGAGACAAAGGTATATTCTCGCATCTCAGTTAGACCAAGGTTAGGTCCACTACAACTGAAATCCCACTTACATTTTTTGGATGATCAGAATGGTTGACATTAAATCCATCAATTGACACATCTTCATCCAAAATCGATTTGGATATCAAGTTTCAGAGAGTAAAATTACATCAGCCCCAGTTGAACAGACCCAAATCCTCAACATGTCAATTTTACGAAAGAGGCTGCGTTCATTAATGTGCAAAATGTTCTGCATAGATTCAGAACCATAGATTCAAAATAGACCTGGATGCCCACACATGAATTGAGCTGAGGGATTTCGGGCCAGAAAACTTTGTGGATCAAGGGGTCCAACGGGCCCAGCATGGAAGACTGACTGCAATTTAAGTGGGGCTGAAGGCTATAGCGCCGCTGAGCAGACAAAACGCCCCAGCTCTCATGCTGATCTGAAGCTAGGTATAGAACCAGTAGGCAAAGCAGAAAGGTAAACCACATCAAAGCACAGAGTGAGCTACCAGAATGGCTACTCATTCTGAAAGTAATGACTCTGGCTTGGTTCGTGTCAATAGTTTTATTCCAGGTGATTGAAAAATCTGCTCGGGTAAAGCCCTCCTTGGGATCGGGATCTGTCCTAACCAAGCTCAGTGAAGAAAACAGATGAGAACAACAGCATGAGCTAGAACAGATCCTTCAGCTGACCAGCTCCAAATGGTGGTCCCATACGAATCTAGTTAATCCAGATGAGTACAGATGGAAGATGGACTGGTGGTCCCATACTGATCCAGTTAATCCAGATAAGTGCTGATGGAAGATGAGAAGAACTCCGTTGAAGATGCCAGTCATTAAAGCAGTGCCTTCCGACACTTCTTTGCAGGCCAGCAGAGATCAGGCTAACCGTTGTGGCTGGGACCATCATTGGTTCGTTTCTGTTTCAGCTCCGGTCAACTCACCTAAAGCCAACAGCAAGACACCCACAAGCAGATTTGGACCTTCGGTGAGCAGAGATCAGGCTAACCACTGAGGCTGGAACAGTCCTTGGCTTGGTTCTGGCCCGGCTCTGATCAGCTTCCCCACAGCCAACAGCAAGACACCCACTGAGATAACCAGTCAACACAGCAGCATACGATGAAACTAGCACAGCAATCCAAAGAGATCCAGATAAAAAGTCTGGTTGGTCTGGTTGGAAAAGTCCGGTTGGAATCTGAAGAAATACACCGGCCCATTGAACAACATCTCCTCCACTCGAAAGGCGACCTGGCCGGCAAGTGCTCTGAGTGACCAGGGTGCTGGAAGTGATCCTGGTCCTGATCCATAAATTCCCAGACGGTTCCATATGGCTCTCTGAATCCACTGAGCACCGAAGTTGCTTTGAAGAAGAACTGGACTTTTTGGCCTATTTCGAATGGGGTCAGTTAGATGTTATGGGACTGCAGAGAAGCCAGGGAACTGCCGTCTTGCTGTATAACTACAGTACTACTATATGATGCTTTAATGCTATAATTTATCAACATAACAGTATATTAATTTAAAATTTCATCGGGATGATGGATGTCATGCATTCTTTCAAATAATCTGGGACCTTTCATTTATTTATAGGATTTGTAGTGTTCTCCTCTCGAGTGGACTTTACACATGAATAAAGACATTTCCTGTATTTCCAGGGTTCATTCTTACCCTTTTAAGTTGCTGCTCCACCCCTGGGGACAGCATGATGCAGGCAACCATGGTGCCCAGCAGTAGGATTGAGGAGTAGATTATCCTGGTCACCGTGAACTTCCTGTTGCTTCGACAGGCAGCACCACAGCACATCTGAGTGACCAAAACAAACCATGAGCATCAGATAAAAACTGAATGTGCTGCACAGTAACACACTGTGTCTCTTTGGATTTTTGAGCACTTTTGTGTTTATAAACTTTCAGTGATTGTACCTGACATCCTGATACATGCTCAATAATCCAATGAGAAAAATCAAAAAAGGTTAAGTCAGGTCCTCTAGACAAATTCAAGAAATTAAAAAAATAACAAAATAAAAAACGTTAAAACTCATCTTTAATCCAAAAGACTTCATCAGTCTGAGAAGGTGCAATAAACTCAGTCTTATATATAGCCTCTTCGCATAGTGGATCAACCAGTTTGTTGTTAATATCCAAAACTAGCTGGGCCTTCCTCAAAGCAGAGAAGAAACCCAAACAGGACTCCAGCCAGCCATCAGGGGAAAAGAAAGAATCCAGACCAGTGGTTGTTCCGTATGTTGCGGGAGTTTCAGAGACATTGAGACGTTTATTTTCTAAACACAACGTCCCAGTGGCTTTTAAACCCCAAAATACATTATGGCAAAGACTGGTTCATCCCAAAGATGCAGTCCCCTGGCACAAACAGAGTAATATTGTGTATGCTGTTCAGGAGTGTGATCAGTCTTATATCGGGGAAACTAAACAGCCACTGGCCAAAAGGATGGCCGAGCGCAGAAGATCAACATCATCAGGCCAGGACTCCGCGGTCTATACTCATCTTCAGGCCAGTGGTCACTCTTTCAGGGATGAAGATGTTTACATCCTTGATAGAGAGGAACAATGGTTTGAGAGAGGAGTAAAGGAGGCCATCTTTTATTATTATTATTTTTTTTTATTAAAGTTTTATTCATTTTACATATTTAAGAAAAACAACATAAAAGATAATGGAAAAAACCCATTTCATAAATATGAGAAAAAAAATCAAAATACATAAAATGAAAGGTGGCAGAAAGAAGAAAATTTTCTTATTTTGTCTGCCCCTTTTTTTACCAAAAAAAACAAAACAAACAATTTACAAACAATCAATTCAAACAATTAACTACCAAAAACAACAGATCAATTTAGTAACATTTCACACTCAATAATCAACAAATAGATTAGGATGCATTACTTGAATCTTTAGTATTTTGCTAGTAGTTTAGACTTGATAATTTTTTTGAATTTCATCACAGAGTTTACATCTTTAACATCTTTTTCCAAAACATTCCACAATTCCACTCCCTTATTCGAAATAAAACGTCCCTTCAAACTAGTCCTATATCTAGGTTTAACAAATATTTCAGTTCCTTTTAAACTGTAACGGCTTTCTCTCTTTATGAAAAACATTTGAACATTTGTGGGTAGCACATTCTTATGAGCCTTATGCATTACTAACAAAATATTGTAATCTACCAATTCATGAAATTTCAATAATTTGAGTTGTTTAAATAATACATTTGATGGATGACGATAAGGCTTTCTAGCAATAATTCTCACCGCTCTTTTCTGCAAAATAAAAATAGAATTTGTTATAGTTGTACAGGCTTTACCCCAAACCTCCACACAATAAATTAAATGTGGAACAAAAATTGAGTTATATAGCAAATAGAGAGCCCTATCATTTAACAAGTCCTTTAGTTTATACAATACGCCAATAGATTTAGATAACTTAGTTTTAACAAAATTTACATGCTGTTTCCACGACAATCTCTCATCAACAATTACACCCAAAAACTTCACCTCATCCACTCTACTTAGTTCAACACCATCAATTTTGATAGAAAATTTATCTATTTTATTTTTGCTAAATAACATATAGTTAGTCTTATCTAAATTTAATGATAACTTATTTAAACTAAACCAAGTTTGTAATATTGAGATCTCCTCTTTTAACAACTCAAACATTTGTTTCAAATCATAACCAAAATAAAAGAAGGTGGTATCATCAGCAAAAAGAACACACCTTAGAATACCAGACACTTTTACCAAATCATTTATATACAAAATAAAAAGTTTAGGTCCCAGTATAGAACCCTGAGGGACTCCACATGTGATTCTGTTGAGTTTTGATCTGGTATTGTCTATCTGTACAAATTGACTTCTGTCCTCCAAATAGCTAGATACCCATTTCAAGGTCTGTCCTCTAATACCATATTTATTTAACTTCACGAGGAGAATAGTGTGATCAACTGTATCAAAAGCTTTCTTTAGATCAACAAATAAATGTGGTGTGTTCAGGTAAATCGGAAATATGAGTTTCATTCTGAATTCATTGACTTTTTGGTCATAAAATATCAACTGACTGCTCTCCACACGCGTAACATGCGCGCAAAAATATGGCAACATGTATCTGTCATATTTCTGGTTGTATTTTGAAGTAAATACAAAACAAAATCAATATAAAAACAATACTTTTATAAAGTTTGGAGTCTCTGCTGTCCAACAGACTTGAATGGAACACTTCACAAGCCGTGTGCGTGGTTTAAAGAGACTATTTAAAGGCATGACGTCATGCCCGCTCTACAGCGGGCTTAGACCCCAGAGAGCATCGAACTTGGAGCATCATTTTCACCTCTATCCATCCGAACACAGGCAAAGAGTT
>JBBPBX010082778.1:0-10109 GCA_038048925.1 Garcialebias charrua | reverse complement strand
GTAGTGGTAATGGCAGTCGTCCCCCGATCCGAAAGTTGGCGGTTCGAGTCCCGGTTCCCACGCCATGTGTCGTTGTGTCCTTGGGCAAGACACTTAACCCTGAGTTGCTCCCGGTAGGTCTGGAAAAGCACCTTGCATGGTAGTCTGCCGCCTACCGGTTTATGAATGTGTGTAGCATTCAATATATGTGTAGCACTTTGAGATTTTCAGTAATGAAAAGTGCGTTATAAATTGAATTAATTATTATTATGTGCTAAATAACATGAGCTAAATGACATGTGCTAAATGACATGAGCTAAATGACATGTGCTAAATGACATGTGCTAAATAACATGAGCTAAAAGACATGTGCTAAATGACATGTGCTAAATAACATGAGCTAAAAGACATGTGCTAAATGACATGTGCTAAATAACATGAGCTAAATGACATGTGCTAAATGACATGTGCTAAATGACATGAGCTAAATGACATGTGCTAAATGACTGGTGAATGTTTGAAAATTTGCTAAAAAGGCTGAAACTGAGTCAGTAAAGCCCAAAGAAGCAAAACATTAGCTACAAGCCAAAAGTATTTCACAACAGCTAAAAGAAGCAGAATGCTAAAAGTGCAAATCACAATCTTCTTCTTCTTTTGGCTTTCTCCTCTTCAGGCGTCGCCACAGTGAGTCATCCTCCTCAAAGTCAAAAGTCAAAGTCAACTTTATTGTCAAAACTGCAATATGTACAGGACATACACAGGATTGAAATTGCATTTCTCTCAGTCCCTTCGGTGCAACAGTAACCATTTAAACACTAAAACATTTAATAAACAAGCATAAAATGAAATAATAAAAGTGTAATACGGTCCTGAATTTTTGCATAGTAGTACAAAAGTATAAAAAGTATATCTATAAAATAAAATGAAGGTTCTGGTTCTCCTCCATCTCTGTCCTCACTTCAACTACCTCCATGTCCTCTCTAACTGCATCCATATACAGTAGCTCCTCTGTGTCTTTTTCCTGGCAGCTGCATTTCTAACATCTTTCTACCAATATACCCACTGTCTCTCCTCTGGACATGTCCAAACCACTGTCCCTCCTCTGGACATGTCCAAACCACTGTCTCTCCTCTGGACATGTCCAAACCACTGTTCCTCCTCTGGACATGTCCAAACATCTCAGTGTGTCCTCTCTAACTTTATCTCCCAGTTGTTCAACATGTGTTGTACCTCTGATGATCTCATTCCTGATCTTATCCATCCTTGTCACTCCTAAGGAGAACCTCAGCATCTTCATTTCTGCTACTTCCAGTTCTGTCTCCTGTCTTTTTGTCCATGTCTCTGTCTCCTGTCTTTTTGTCCATGTCTCTGTCTCCTGTCTTTTTGTCCATGTCTCTGTCTCCAGACCATACAACATAGCTGGTCTCACCACTGTCTTGTAAACTTTTCCTTTGACCTTTGCTGACACCTTTTTGTCACAAATCACTCCTGAAACTTTTCTCCATCCACTCCATCCTGCCTGGACTCTCTTTTTCACCTACCATACCATACCAGCTTTATTTATAGAACACTTTAAAAACCCACAGGACCAAAGTGCTGTACACACAACACCTCTTTACCACACTCCCAATGTTCCTGGACAGTGGACCCCAAGTACTTGAAGTCCTGCACCTTTGTGACCTCTGACCCTTGTAGCCTCACTGTTCCACCTCCTCCCTCTCATTCACACACATGTAATCTGTCTTACTACGGCTGACTTTCATTCCTCTTCTTTCAAGAGCATACCTCCACCTCTCCAAGTTCTCTTCCACCTGTTCCCTGTTCTCACCACAGATCACAAAAGCCGTGTTTCCATCAAGGTTTCTAGGTGCGCATTTTGAAATCTCGCAGCAGAAAAGCTTAATGGAAACGGCAAAATGCGAGGTTACTTCCTGAAATGCGCTAAAAAGTTTTTACGCTCGCTTGAGGTGGTTTTTGGGATTTGAGATGCGCTAAACGACAGATGGAAACACATTTTCCGACTCATTTCTGACGTAGCGAACATTCACGTCACGTGACGTTCAGCTGTTTCCGCTCCGGACAACATGTAACATCGCTAAAACTAGTTGGCATGACAGAATAAATACAACTCGCCCGATAGCAACACGTACCTGAAATATTCTCTCCATTTTGATGAGATGTGTGGCCGGGTTCTGTTTTCAACCGCTACTTCCTGTTTACTGTAGACATGCGCAGTGCTGACGTCTGACGTGACGTAATGACGCTGACGTCTGACGTAATGACGCTGTGCGCGGCTTGGAAGAAGCGCTTCAAGCCAGTAGATGGAAACACTTCTGATCTGCATTAATTTGTATTTACATATTTGCGAGGTAGCTCAAATTTCGCAATTAAAATGGATGGAAACACGGTTAGTGTCATCTACAAACATCATAGTCCATGGGGATTCCTGCCTGACCTCATCTGTTAGTCGGTCCATCACCAGAGCAAACAAGAAGGGGCTCAGAGCAGATCCTTGATGCACTCCCACCTCCACCTTGAAGCTATCTGTCCTGCTGTCCTCATACATGTCCTGCTGTCCTCATACATGTCCTGCTGTCCTCATACATGTCCTGCTGTCTTCATACATGTCCTGCTGTCTTCATACATGTCCTGCTGTCTTCATACATGTCCTGCTGTCTTCATACATGTCCTGTACCAGTCTAACATACTTTTCTGCCACTCCAGATTTCCTCATGCAATACCACACCTCCTCTCTTGGTACCCTGTCATATGCTTTTTCTAAATCCACAAACACACAATGGAGTTCTTTCTGACCCTCTCTGTACTTCTCTATCAACATCCTCAAAGCAAAGATGCATCTGTGGTGCTCTTTCTTGGCATGAAACCATACTGCTGCTCACAGATAGTCACCTCTTGTCTAAGTCTTCCTTCCACAACTCTCTCCCAGATCTTCATTGTGTGGCTCATCAACTTAATTCCCCTGTAGTTGCTACAACTCTGTACATCACCCTTGTTCTTAAAAATGGGAACCAGCACACTTCTTCTCCATTCTTCAGGCATTTTCTCACCCTCAAATATTCCATTAAATATTTGAGTCAAAAACCTCACTGCCACCTCTCCAAGACATTTCCAAACCTCCACTGGTATGTCATCAGGTCCTACTGCCTTCCCCTTCTTCATTCTTTTCAGAGCTTTCCGGACTTCACCCTCACTAATCTTTCCCACTTCCTGGTCCACAGTTTCTATGACCTCCACTCTTCTTTCTCTTTCATTCTCTTCATTCATTAGCTCCTCAAAGTAATCCTTCCATCTTCCCATCACACTCTCCTCACTTGTTAGAACATTCCCATTCCCATCTTTAATAAGCCTAACCTGCTGCACATCCTTTCCAGCCTGATCCCTCTGTCTTGCCAATCGGTACAAGTCCTTCTCGCCCTCTTTAGTGTCCAGTCTCCCATATAACTCATTGTACGCCCTCTGCTTTGCCTTAGCTACTTCCCTCTTTGCTCTATGTCCCATCTCCTTATATTCCTGTCTCCTCTCTTCAGTCCTCTCACTGTCATATTTCTTCTTGGCTAATCTCTTTCTTTGAATGGCGTCCTGCACTTCACTATTCCACCACCAGGTTTCCTTATCATCCATTCTCTGTCCAGATGACACACCAAGTACCTTCCTACCTGTCTCTCTAATTACTGTTGCTGTAGTAGCCCAGTCACTTGGAAGCTCTTTCTTACCACCCAGAGCCTTTAACAGCTCCTCTCTGAATTTCTCACAACATTCTTCCTTCTTTAGCTTCCACCATTTGGTCTTCTTCTCTGATTTTACTCTTTTTCTCTTCTTCGCAACAACAGTCATTCTACACACAACCATCCGATGCTGTCTGGCCACGCTCTCCCCTGCCACAACCTTACAGTCTCCAATCTCCCTCAGGTTTCCTCTTCTACACAGAATGTAGTCGACCTGTGTACTCCTTCCTCCACTCTTATAGGTCACTCTATGTTCCTCCCTCTTTTGGAAATAGGTATTGACTATAGCCATTTCCATTCTCTTGGTAAAATCCACCACCATCTGTCCTTCCTGGTTTCTTTCCTTGACACCAAACCTACCCATCACTTCCTCATCCTCTGTTTCCTTCACCAACATGTCCATTCAGGTCTGCTCCAATCACCACTCTTTCCTCCCTGGGAATACTCTCTATCACTTCATCCAAATCTTTCCAAAATGTATCTTTCTCCTCCCCATCACATCCAACCTGTGGAGCATAACCACTGACTATGTTTAGCATCAGACCTTCTACTTCTACCTTCAGACACATCACCCTATCTGACACTCTCTTCACCTCTACTACATTCTTTGCCAACTCCTCCTTCAGGACCACCCCTACTCCATTTCTCTTTCTATCCACACCATGGTAAAACAGTTTGAACCCTGCTCCAATACTGCGAGCCTTGCTGCCCTTCCACTTGGTCTCTTGGACACATAAAACATCTACCTTCCTTCTCTGCATCATGTCAGCCAGCTCTCTACCTTTGCCTGTCATTGTCCCCACATTTAGAGTTGCAACCCTCAGTCCTACATTCTTCACTTTCCTCCTCTCCCTCTGTCTCCTGACACGTTTCCCTCCTCGGGGTCTTCGACTAACAGTAGCACAATTTCCGCCGGCACCCTGTTTGTCAACAGCAGCGTGGCGGTCGTTGTTAACCCGGGCCTCGACTGATCTGGTATGGTTTCACTTTGATGAACTCGCATTATGGTTTTGGGAAAAAAGTGTTTTATATCGGATGCCATTCCTGACACAACCCTCACCATTTACCCGGGCTTGGGACCGGCACAAGAGATACACCGGCCTCCGTAGTTGCTGTCAAATCACAATGAAAAGCTAAAAGTAGCAAAAAGCTAATTCAAAGCAGATAATGAACTACTGACGTGTCAACACAAGATGGTTTTGATTTTAATACCCTTATCATAGGTGTTGCAACAATTATATGTGAAGGGGACGGTGTCTTCCCCCCATCCCCCCACATTACAAATGCTCATGGTGTGTATTTTTAAGCATGTGCTGTAAAGTGTCTGTTTGAAGGAGCCGGATCCTGTTGATCTGTTTGTTTTAAGGAGCTGGTACATTTTGAACGACACTACGTCTCATGTCGCTGCGTTCAGCCGTAAGCCATCGAACAATCGAGGAAAAGTCAATATTTAGAACGCTGTAACCTTTCATGTGTGCTTTGTGTGTACAAGTGACACATCCTGCCACCACCTTTCTACATTTTTGTAACAATAATAGCGAGTCCTTTCTTTGTGTCTTTGTGCGTGTGGGGTGCACAGTGAGGTCTTTGGGATCTGTTGCTGACAAACTTTCATCGCTCCCTAAATCCTCTGATTCCTCAGCAACAAGACGCAGGGATTCATTCAGCTTCCTGGACACAGCGTTGTTTTCTCAGTTGACTCCTCTTTTTAATCTCGACAGATTAAACAAGGTTTATGTTTCTTATCATATGAAGAGATAAAAGATTTTGTGTAAATAAATTGTGACACAATGGTAAATGCCTAAATAAGCTCCTTCCCAGTTGTCTGCTGCATTGATTCATACACGTGGACTCTGCAGTTGTGCTTTTATTTATCGTGTCAGTACCATGACAAATTAAATGTAATTTGTCATTTCATATAAAATCAATTATATCCATCACCATCTTTCACCTTGTTTTAAGCTAAAACCGTCTTACGAAGCTGTTGGATCAGCATTTTGGCCAAACCTTGCAAATGAAGTCGTGCACTGTTGTGAAATCTTGTGAGCAGTGATAACACTCAGCAAATGGGATGAAGATGACTTTTAGCTTCTATCAAACCAATTTTAATTCAGTACATGTAAAAGTTATAAATACAGGGAGTCCTCGACTTACGAACGAGTTCTGTTCCTATGCACTGTTCGTAACCTGATTTTGACGTAAGTCAGAACTCATTACACGTGGCGTTCGTAAGTCCGGATTTTTGCCGTATGACGGAAACTGCATGCTAACGCTGCGCCACACACCCGTTTATCGACATGAGACTGAACAAGCGTACATACTGGACAGGAACAAATCTGCATTGGTTTTTGCCAGGATTCCAACAGATTCTGAAAACCATTTAGAGAAGTCAAGTTTGAGAGGTCGCATCTCTGCTGTAACTTGATGCAATGTTTTCAGCGGAGCGCGTTCGTAAGTCCGGATTGCCGTAAGTTGAGGGCGTCGTGAGTTGAGGACGCCCTATAGTTTGTGTTTGCTAAGTTAACTGTGGTTGCCAACTTGGGTTGACTCCAAAAGTTAATAAGTTGAAGACGTATTTCCAATGATTACTGTCTGAAAGCGTTATTAAAATCTATTAAATGTCCCATGAGGTATTTTGGTAACAATACAGACAAACAAACACATGAGCAAAATCATCATCTACTCAGCCACCAGGGAGCACCAGCCAGTGTTTCTCTGGTGCCGGTCCCAAGAAATGGACCTGGCATTGGTTGGGTCAGGAAGAACATCCGAACCATACCAGATCAGTCGACAACGACCACCACCGGTGCTGTTGACCAACAGGGTGATGCTGGAAATTGTGCTACTGTCAGTCAAAGACCACAAGGAGGGAAACGTGTCAGGAGACAGAGGGTGAAGAGGAAAGTGAATGTAGGACTGAAGGTTGTAACTCTAAATGTGGGGACTATGACAGACAAAGGTAGAGAGCTGGCTGACATGATGCAGAGAAGGAAGGTAGATGTTTTATGTGTCCAAGAGACCAAGTGGACGGGCAGTCCATGGGTCGTCGTCTCACATGAATTTTGAACAACAGAGCTGCCATTTCCTGCATTTTGGTGTATTTTAATGGGTTGTTATACTTCGACATTTACCTACATTTGTAAACACAAGCAGGTTGTGTGTGAGCAGCTCCGACTCTGTCAGGTGTCCTGACCCCCCTCCTCCCTCCCCTCACTGAGCTGAACCCTTCACCACAGAATTTGTTGCTCCAGTTCTCGTGTCACTGTTTGAAGCACCTGAAGGCTTCAATTCTCTGTTGTTCAACTAAGGACAATCCATCCATCCATCCATTCATCCATCCAGCCATCCATCCATCCATCTTTTATTAAAGTCTTTTTTACGTTCTGATCGCTGTTATTATTTTTGACAAATTAGCGCCGTTGTATTGAAACATGCTGGTGAAGATTCTCAGTCGTCCAGGACATAATAAAATAAAATAAAAAGGTGTTCAATACAAGATCAACTGGACTTTATTTGTTACAGAAAACGTTTCGCTTCCCATCTGGGGAGCTTTATCAATACTGTATTGTATTGAAACATAACATTCAATGTGAACAACACATCAAACATTTCTCTCTTTATATTTTTAATTGATTTTTAACAGTAAGCTTTTTTAAATTTATTATGTCTGAGCAGGAGTTCAGACACCTGCTGATGTTGTGCATGCGCTGTGTAGAGCGGTCTGGAGAGGCTGTTTGTAACGTGCACTGTCCACAGTGCACTTATTTGTTCTGTTGAACAAATGATCGTTTCTGTTTCGGGGGTCTGAGAGGAGGAGAGGGGGTGTTTTTCAGTGGGCAGCCGCTGAGTAGGGACAATATTTGGAGAGGAGGAGGCGAGAAGGACTCCGCACAGAACCTCCGTGCATAAATGTGGCCATTTGTTCCTCCATCCTCACCCCCCACCTCAAAGGAGCGTGAGCTGGTGCACCCTGCGTGTTGGTGCACCCTGCGTGTTGGTGCACCCTTCGTGTTGGTGCACCCTACGTGTTGGTGCACCCTGCGTGTTGGTGCACCCTGCGTGTTGGTGCACCCTGCGTGTTAGTGCACCCTGCGTGTTGGTGCACCCTGCGTGTTGGTGCACCCTGCGTGTTGGTGCACCCTGCGTGTTGGTGCACCCTGCGTGTTGGTGCACCCTGCGTGTTGGTGCACCCTACGTGTTGGTGCACCCTGCGTGTTGATGCACCCTGCGTGTTGGTGCACCCTGCGTGTTGGTGCACCCTGCGTGTTGGTGCATACGTGTTGGTGCACCCTGCGTTTTGGTGCACCCTGCATGTTGGTGCACCCTGCGTGTTGGTGCACCCTGCGTGCTGGTGCACCCTGCGTGTTGGTGCATCCTGCGTGTTGGTGCACCCTGCGTGCTGTGGCTGGAACAGCCACAGACTGGGTCCGCCGGGCTAAGTGCAACGTCTCCTCTCGTTGTATTTTTTAATAAATAATCACAATAAAAATGACTTTGAACTTTTAGGGGCGGAGTTGCCGGGTCAGAGCAAAGAGTTGCCGGAACACAACGGGTCAAAATGAGAGAGTTCCCAGATCTTGTTACGGTAGGATCCAGCTCTATTTTTTTTTTATGTTTTTTTATCGTTTTAATTAACTTGTCTTTTGTGTTATTGTACAGAACTTTGGTTACCCCTGTGGTTTTTAAAATGTTCAGCATAACGGTACTTCTTCCAGTTACTTAACAGTTAAAAATGGTGTACCACAAGGCTCAGTCTTAGGACCAACCCTCTTTACAATCTACATAGCTACCCGGTAATGTAGGTCAGAGCATCCCTGATGCATCCTTACATTTCTATGCTGATGATACAGTTGTTTACTGCCGAGCTAAAACAGTAGCTAAGGCTTTCCGGTTTCTGCAATCCGCTTTTGACATCATCCAGTCAGATTTGTTCTGTCTCAAACTTGTACTAAATGCTGATAAAACAAAAGGGATGCTTTTTTCAAGTAGGAAATCGGTCCCAGCAGATCTTCCTCTGATTTTATCTTCAAATGGTGTCCCTATTGAGTTTGTTGATTCCTATAAATATCTGGGTATCCTGGTCGATTCACATCTCTCTTTTAAACTCCACGTGGAAAACCTAGTGAAGAAACTGAAAGTTAAACTGGGTTTCTTTTTCAGAAACAGATCATGTCTAACACTGAATGTTAGGAAACGCCTTGTATCTGTGACTTTCCTTCCCTCCATTGATTACGGTGACATTCTCTACATGAATGCTCCTACAAGCACCCTGCAGATGTTGGATGTTGTCTATCATGGTGCATCCTGCAGATGTTGGATGTTGTCTATCATGGTGCATCCTGCAGATGTTGGATGTTGTCTATCATGGTGCATCCTGCAGATGTTGGATGTTGTCTATCATGGTGCATCCTGCAGATGTTGGATGTTGTCTATCATGGTGCATCCTGCAGATGTTGGATGTTGTCTATCATGGTGCATCCTGCAGATGTTGGATGTTGTCTATCATGGTGCACTAAGATTCATAACTGGTTGTGATTATCGTACCCACCACTGCACCCTGTATTCACTGGTTAACTGGACATCATTAACTTCACGCAGACTCTTCCACTGGTACATTTTCATCTTTAAATCACTTCTTGGTCTGCTGCCCTCATACATCTCCTCCTACATGTCTCTGCGTGAGTGCAGCTACAGCGTGCGCTCTCAGGACATGATTACCTGCAGTGTTCCGTCAGTGAGGACTGAACTTGGAAAAAGGGCCTTCTCCTACTCTGCTCCTGTTTCCTGGAATATCTTACAAAAAGATCTGAAGCTCTCGACCTTGACCTCTCTAAATGGTTTTAAGAATCTTTTGGAATCCTGGCAAAAACCAATGCAGACATGTTCCTGTTTTTGATTTTATACATCTATCTTATGTTTTGCTAGTTTTTGATACTTTGTTTAAAAAAAAACTGTATTTCTCTCTTATGTTTTTCTATTGTTTATTGTTCAATGTATTTGTATCATTGCTGTTCATCATTCTTTAGTTTGTAGCAGGTCGCTTTTGTAAATGAGTCCATGAGGCTCAATGAGATTTACCTGACTAAATAAAGGTTGAATGAATGAAGAAAAAAAAGTGCTATAGAAATAAAGTTGATTGATTGATTGAAATTAAGCACTGTTTCATATGTCAAGCCTTTATTCCAGAGTTTTGCCGCTCGGCGTGGCTGCATGTTGGGGCAGCTCTGTTACTTTCATTCTGAGTTATTGCATTTGAAAACTTTATTTCCTATTTTTTCTGGATGTAACTCACTTTTCTCAGATGATTGTTTCCTTTGGTATCAGATGCTGTGCAGGTGGAAGGATTTTTATTGAACCCTTTTTACTTTTGGGCATTTGTTACTG